>CAUYLG010076100.1:0-11185 GCA_963573385.1 Cacajao melanocephalus | reverse complement strand
AATTAATCCATAATTACTTATTAAAATTTAAAACAGCATTATACACTATGCCTCCCTGGATGGCAATAAAGCAATTTATATGAACCACAAAAAAAAAAAAAAACTATTACCAAAAAAAGTAGATTTTTTAAAAATAAAAATATAATACCTAATTTCATTTCTTTCTTTCTTTTTTTTTTTTTTTTGTACTTTAGGTTCTGGAGTACATGTCCAGACCATCCAGGATTGTTGCATAGATACATACATGGCAAGGTGGCAAGGCGGTTTGCTGCCTCCATTCCCCTGTCACCTACATCAGGAATTTCTCCCAATGTAATCCCTCCCCAACCTCCCCACCCCCCAACTGTCCCTCCCCTAGCCTCCCCAACAGACCCTAGTGTGTGATTCTCCCCTCCCTGTGTCCATGTGTTCTCACTGTTCAACACTCGCCTATGAGTGAAAACATACGGTGTTTTTCTGTTCTTGTGTCAGTTTGCTGAGAATGACGGTTTCCAGATTCCTACATGTCCCTACAAAGGACACAAACTCATTGTTTTTTATGGCTGCATAGTATTCTGTGGTGTATATGTGCCACATTTTCCTTGTCCAGTCTCTCATCAATGGGTATTTGGGTTGGTTCTAAGTCTTTGCTATTGTAAACAGTGCCACAATGAACATACGTGTGCTTGTGTCTTTATAACAGAATGATTTACAATCCTTTGGGTATGTACCAAGTAATGGGATTGCTGGGTCAAATGGAATTTCTATTTCTAGATCCTTCAGGAATCACTACACTGTCTTGCACAATGGTTGAACTAATTTAACTCCTACGAACAGTGTAAGTGTTCCTATTTCTCCACATGCTCTCCAGCATCTGTTGTCTCCAGATTTTTTAATCATCGCCAGTCTAACTGGCGTGAGATGGCATCTCAATGTGGTTTTGATTTGCATTTCTCTAATGACCAGTGATGATGAGCATGTTTTCATATGTTTGTTGGCCTCATATATGTCTTCTTTTGAAAAGTATCTGTTCATATCCTTTGCCCACTTTTGAATAGGTTTGTTTGTTTTTTTCTTGTAAATCTGTTTTAGTTCTTTGTAGATTCTGGGTATTAGCCCTTTGTCAGATGGGTAGATTGCAAAATTTTTTTCCCATTCCGTTGGTTGCTGGTTCACTCTAATGATAGTTTCTTTTGCTGTACAGAAACTCTGGAGTTTAATTAGATCCCATAAAAATATGGAATGCTTCATGAATTTGCATGTCATCCTTGCACAGGGGCCATACTACTCTGTGTCATTCCAATTTTAGTATATGCGCTGCCAAAGTGAGCACAATACCTGATTTCAATAGAAACAAAGGATCCTGAAGTGAAATGAAGGGAATTATCTAAATTAAACATGTTCACAAAAGTTATTGTACATTTACTGTAAGAAAAAAAAAAGACCATATGCATGAAGACCATTAAATATTGCAGACAATATTTTTTTAAAAATGTATTATAATTTTAGAAATAAAAATGAAGGTATTTAATATTTCCTCGTCTTCTTATCTTTGTCCCATCTATTTCCCATTTTTAATTAGTTGTTTTATAATTTTTATTTTACTTTTGAGATAGAGTCTTGCTCTGTTGCCCAGGCTGGAGTGCAAGGGCACAATCTCAGCTCACTGTAATCTCCGCCTCCTGGGTTCAAACAATTCCCTTGCCTCAGCTTTCCAAGTAGATGGGATTGCAGGCATGCACCACCACGCCCAGCTAATTTTTATATTTTTAGTAGAGACAGGGTTTCACCATGTCAGCCAGGCTGCATAATTTTTGTTTTATCTGGATTTATAGCATTCAATTTTTTTGTAATAATTTTCATAGTTGACAAATTTTAGTCCAATATTTAAATGAATTTGAAGCTTAATTCTTGTCCTTTTATAATTTCTTTGTTATTCCTGAGATATTTATTTTGAATCATTACTTGATTCATCCCCTAATTGGATGAATTTATTGTAAAGTATTTACTTCAAGAAAATCACATGTGTTCTATATTTTGTGAGGTCTTTATGCTGAGAATGTCTGCATGTTGGCTGTATACTTGAACCATACCTTGGATGGGTGTATTGTAATTGGTCCATGTTTGATTTTCATCTCAAGACAATACTGATACTGTATAATTATTTTCTGGTATCAACTATTGTGGAGAAATCAGATGTCAGCTTTATTTTCTCCTGTCATTTTAATTAATTCAACAACTGTTTTATTGAGTGTTTACCATATGTCAAGCATATTTCTATGCTTTATTATTACTTCATTGAAAAAACAAAACAAACAGAAAAGTCGCTATCATCCTGTTGCTTACCTTATAGGTGACTTGGTTTATCAGTCTGGAAGGCTTGATGTTTATCCTCAAAGTTCAAGAGTTTAAGAACAATACGTCTTAATTTGTTTGTAAAATAAAATACACAGGTGTGTATTTTGTTTAAAAAACGTCTTTCCATGTTTGTTGGCTGCATAAATGTCTTCTTTTGGGAAGCGTCTGTTCATTCCTTCACCCACTTTTTGATGGGGTTTTTTTTCTTGTAAATTTGTTTAAGTTCTTTATAGATTCTGGATATTAGCTTTTGTCAGATGGGTAGATTGCAAAACAATGAGAACACATGGACACAGGGAAGGGAACATCACACACCGGGGCCTATCCAGGGGTGAGGGGCTAGGAGAGGGATAGTAGGGGATAGGGCATTTGGGGAGGGATAGCATTAGGAGAAATACCTAATGTAGATGATGGGGTGATGTATGCAGCAAACCACCATGGCACGTGCATACCTATGTAACAAATCTGTACGTTCTGCACATGTACCTTAGAACCTAAAGTATAATAAAAATAAGTAGATAAATATAATTTTTAAAATGTCTTAAATATGGGCTTCAGCATGGCTGACTAGAGGCATGTGATATTTGCCTCTTCCACAAAGAACCAAAATAGTAGACAATCACACTTTGAACATATCTGAGACAGAATATTGGGATTCTACAGAGAATTGACAGGAAGCACCAAATGCAAGGAAGAAGAGGGAAACAAAGTAGCCTATTTGGCTGGGATTGGCAGGGAGCTGCGAAGGTCTCCCAAGTTAGGGGAAGGGGTAAGTGAGTGATCCCCAGCAGTCTACATTCTCACCATGAACTCCTACATCCTAGCCACAGAAAAATCCTAGATCCTCATGGGCCCTGAGACTTAAATAGGGAGCTTCCTGGAGACTGTGAAAAGGCATTGCTTCAGAGAGGAATCTCATGCTGGGTCCCATATAACTCATGATCCCCAAGTAGCTATGGCAAAGCACCAAAATGAGAGCCCAGCCCCCATTAGACTACATCTTGCCCAGGGGCCCAACATCCCCTGAATCCCTACATCTCCGGATCTTTATTGACATTCCAAGACTACAGCCACCAAGGCAGCTGCCTGCTGCACCTAGAGCTAAAGTACAAGCCATTGGTAAACACCCTGCTGCCCACAGCAGGAAAGCTATTATGCATATTCAAGTGCCCTAAGGACAAACTCCTCTGCCCACAGCAGGCTGCTGCATCAGGGGCTGAAACATAAGCAAATTATGTGCTTCCCAGCTGCCTACAAACAGCTGTGCCATTGAAAGAAACTCCACCCTCCTCAGCAGCAGGGATGACTTGCAGCTGCTGCTGCTACCATCAGAACATTTTGCCTTAGGTCTATGGTAGGCCCCTCCCTACCACAGCAATTAGTGGCATACACTACCAAGGTGCCTTAGTACAGGTCTGCTTGGCCAGGCTACTCCTTCCCCCAACCGAGTGCCAGAGCATGTCATCCTGGGGACCACCTAGCCAAGTCCACCATTTGCAGATTACAACCACAGTGGATACCCATCTCCATGAGCCTCCTGTATACCTGGGAACTGGAATGCCCAGCTGTCACAGCCACCATCTACACCAGCATGGACCACCTGGGTCATACTTGCTGCCAATGGGCCTGAGAACCAACCTACCACCTAGCCTACCACTGCTACTACCATCACCTGGGCATCCTAGCAAGCCACCTGGATGCCCAGGAATCAGCCCACTTGGACCTGCTAATACTGGGGCCAGCATATGCCACTCGGGGGCCCAAGGACAGGCATGCTTAACCCACCAATGGGGCCTGAGGATGGTCCCAATCAGCACCCCCATCCCCAGCCAAACTTAACCACAGCCTCCATGAACAACCACACTCTAAACCTCTAAGGAAATCAAAGACACCACTGATACTCTTTTCATCAAAAGAAATTTTACAGATTACTTCAGCCACTCAGAATGAAAGCCAAAGTGTCTTAAGCAACAAACACAATTGATGCATCTTCAAAAAAAATCCTCCCCCACAAAACCAACTCAAACAATTAAAAGAAGTGACTATTACAACAGATGCACAGATATGAACATTAAAACACAATAAACATTTAAAAAGCAAGAAAGTATGACAGCTACAAAGGAGCACAATAATTCTCCAGCAAAATATTCTAATTAAAAAAAAACCTTGGATAAAGAATTCAAAATAATAGTATTAAAGAAGCTTAGTGAGAAAAAAGAAAAACAATACAGATAAATCATAACAATAATTCAAACTGAATGAGAAATTTTGCAGAAAGGTAGATAGCATTAAAAAAACAGAAATTCTGGAACCAAAGAATTCATTAAATGAAGCACAAAATACATTTGAAAACAACAAAAATAGATTAGATGAAGCAAAAGAATTTCAGAACTTGAAGACAAGTGTTTGAAAATACCCTGGAAAAACAAAATTTTTAAAAAGTAAATAAAAAGCATGAAAAAAGCCTATGTCACATATAGGAAACCATAAAGTGATTAAATATTTGAATTTTTTTGTCCCAGAAGGGTAAGGGAAAACACTCGCACTGGGGAAACTGAAGGTATAGTTTGTGGGGGAATATTCCAAACTTACCTGGAGATGAGTAATTTAAAAAGCCAAGCAAAATCCAGGGGTAGAGGAAGAATCAGGCAGGCCCTGAGAAGTCAGTGGGTCCCCAAGCAGGCCATCCATGCCTGGCATCACAGGGATCTTCCAAGAAGGCAGCCATTGGTACAGGGAAAATGCCACAAGGAGAAAGAAGTCTTCAGCAGAACTTTCTAACAATTTGAACTGGTTGAAAAGTGTCCTGTCCAGAACTTGGGGGAGAGCACGAATCAGGCCTGCAGACTCCACAGGAAGGGTAAGAACTAATGCCCTTTTCTTTTGCAGCTGGGAGATGGGTAGACTGGGACAAGATCTCAGCCCTGCTTTCCTACTGCATGAAAACAGACTGGGTGTTGTTAGCGGGGGCACAGTGGGAGTGAGACCAGCCATTCAGATTGTGTGGGAGCTGCGTGAGGCCTGTGCCTTCTGTCTTTCCCCAACTTCCCTGAAAACCTGCATGACTCAGCAGAGGCAGCCATAATCCTCCTAGGTACACACCTAAAACTGGAGGTCCCAAATTTATAAAACAATTACTAATAGACTTAAAAAGTGAGATAGACAGCAACACAATAATAGTGGGGGACTTTGATACTCCACTGATAGGAGTAGACAGATCATCAAGATAGAAAGTCAACAACAACAACAGCAACAACAACAACAACAAACCAATGGATTTAAACTATACCTTGGAACAAATGGACTTAACAGATATATGCAAAACATTTCATCCAACAACTGCAGAATATACGTTCTATTAAACAGCACATGGAACATTCTCCAAGATAAACCCTATGATAGACCAGGAAATGAAATATGTATTTTGATTTATAAATTATATCTTTTAATGTATTCTCTACTATTCATATACTGTTCTCTAGGTTTCCTTTAGATCTTTGAACAAATTCAGACTTGATTTAATGACTTCTGTCTAAAACAAGCATACTGTGGATATACTAGAAAACTACAATAAAGTAAATGTCACAAAAAGGCGAGTCACACAAGTTTCCCAGTGCATATATTTACAATATACTGAGGACTATTAAGTGTGTGACAGCATTTTTAAAAATCTAATTAATATACTTTTAAATTTAAAAAAATATGTTATTGCTGATGAGATTCTAATCCTTCAGCAAGTCAGGATATTTTTGCTGTGAAAGGCTACTGCAACAGTGTTGGTTGATGCTGACTAATCAAAGTGGTGGTTGCTGAAGAAAGCTATTGTTGTGATGTTTCTTGAAAATTTAACAACAGTGATATTTGCCACATCCTTCCTTTCATGAAAGATTTCTCTGCAGTATACAACACTGTCTGACAGCATTTTATGCACAATTGAACTTACATAAAATTGGAATCAGTATTCTCAAAACCTGCTATTTTTTCACCTGAACTTGTATTTTAAATCTTTTGTCATTTCAACAATGTTTAGAGCAGTTTCACCAGGAGTATATTCCATCGAACAATTATTTTCTTTCTTCATACATAAGAAGCAACACCTGATCCATTTAAGTTTGATCATAAGATTACAGCAATTTAGTAACGTCTTCAGTCTCCACTTCTAACTGTTCTCTTCTGATTTCTACAAAATCTACAGTTACTTCCTCCACTGGTGTCTAGATCCCCTCAAAGTCATCCATGATGGTTGGAATCAACTTCTTCCAAACTGCTGTTAAAATGAATATTTTGATCTTCTACCATGAATCATAAACATTCTTCATGACATTTATAATGATGAATACTTTACAAAAATTTTCAATATGCCTTACACAGATTCAACTGAGGACTCAGTATTCATCTGAGGACTCAGTATCTAAACCTTCTGAAGTGTATTTCTTAAATTACAAAATGTGAATGTTGAAATTACTACTTGATCCATTGTCTGCAGAATGAATGTTGTATTAGTAAGAACAAAAAAAAATTAATCTTAATTAGAGCTCTTGGCTTACTAGATGCATTAATGGTGATTAATAACTTTTTTTTTTTTGAGACACAGCCTTGCTCTGTCATCCATGCTGAAGTGCAGTGGTGCTATCTCGACTCACTGCAACTTCTGCCTTCCGGGTTCAAACAAGTATGCCTCAGCCTCACAAGTAGCTGGGATTACAAGCGTGTGCCACCATGCCTGGCTAATTTCTTTTTGTATTTTAATAAGGTCAGGGTTTTTCCCTGTTGGGATAATATTTTTAAATAAAGACTTTTATTTGCAGTTGTTGGACTCATCAATAAGATGACATATTCACTAATCAATCTGCAAACAGATGTGCTGTCAGCAGGATCTTCTTCCATTTACAAAACAGAGGCACTTCATTTCCAGAGAATTGAAGACATAGGACCTTGCTCTGGATTAGGCGTTAGCTTGAGGGTATGTTATAACTTGTTTGATCTTCTATATGAATCACAAAAATGTTCTCCATATTAGCAATAAGGCTGTTTGGCTTTCTCAATATTTTTGTGTTCAGTGAAGTAACACTTTTAATTTTCTTGAAAAACATTTCCTTTGCTTTCACAACTTGGCTATTTGATGCAAGACGCCTAGATTTCAGCCACTCAACCTGCAGCATGCCTTCCTCACCAAGTTTAATCATTTTCAGATTTTAGTATAAGGCGAAGAAAGTGCAAGTCTTCCTATCACTTGAACAATTAGAGGCCATTTCAGGATTACCGTGTCTCCTATTTTCCTTTTAAGACAGAGTCCTGCTCTGTTGCCCAGGCTGGAGTGCAATGGCACAGTCTAGGCTCACTGCAACCTCCACCTCCCGGGTTCAAGCAATTCTCCTGCCTCAGCCTACCAAGTAGCTGAGATTACAGGTGCATGCCATCACACCTGGCTAGTTTTTGTATTTTTTGTAGAGACGGTGTTTCACCATGTTGGCCAGGATGGTCTCAAACCCCTGAACTTGTGATCCACCCGCCTTGGCCTCCCAAAGTGCTGGGATTACAGGCGTGAGCCATCGTATCCGGCCTCTTATTTTCAATACGGTTCTGTCTCAGTAAATAGGGAGGTCCAAGATGGAGAAACAAAATGAGGTAACAACTCATTAGAAAAGCAGTCGGAACAAACACATTTGCTGATTAAGTTCATGATTTTACATAAGTGAGACTCATAGTTCAATAACAATAGTAGTAATAAGAAAGAATTCTGAAGAAAGTTCACTTACTATACCTAATATAAGAATAATAAAGATAAAAGTTTAAAATTAACAAAATGTGATATAGGACACAAAGTCAACACAATGCTGTTGGAAAAATGGCACCAATTGACTTGCTAGATGGAGGGTTGCCACAACCTTTTGTTTTTTTACAAAAACATGACTAGGCTTTACAATTCCTTGGATAATTTATTTCTAAAGATTTTATTTTTTGTTAGATATTGTAAATGGGATTTTCTTGACTTCAGATAGCTTGCTGTTTCATTATAGAAACATTAGTAATCTGTTTTTGTTGCACTTGTATTCTCCAATTATATTCAATTCCTTTTGTAGACCTCTGTATATATGATCATGTCATCTGAAAAAAAAAAAAAGAATTAACACTTTCCAAGTTAAGTGCTTTTTATTTTCCTGCCTTATTGCTGTGGTGAAAACTTCCAGTACTATGTTGAATGTAAGTGATGAGATTTGGCATTTTTATGTGTTTTTTATTTGAGGAAAAGCTTTTATGTTTTCCCCTCTGAATAATACATTAGCTCTAGGTTTAAAAATCATGGCATTTATTACACTCGTGGCCTAGAATTCAGCCACTCAGCCTTTAACATGCCTTTCTCACTAAGTTTAATCATTTTTAGAGGCCATTTCAGGGTTACCGTTTGTCTTATTTTCAATATGATTGTGTCCCAGAGAATAGGGAGGCCCAAATCTATGTCTAAATATTTGAATTGTTACCATGAAAATATAAATATTCTCAAATGATTTTATGGCTTTTATGACTGAGATGATCATATGGTTTTAATTCTTTCTTCTGTTAGTGTAATGCATAACATTCATTTCCAAATGTACAATCATTTACATCACTGGGATGAATACCACTTATGAAAAATTAAATGTTTAATGTACTGTTGAATTCAACCTGCTAGTTGATTGTATAGGATTTTTGTGTCTATGTTCATCATTGATATTGGCCTCTGGTTGTCTATTATTTTTAAAATTTTCTTTATTAATTCATTATCTTACACTTATAATTGTATTTGTAGAATTCAGTGTGATGTTTTCATATGTATTTAGGTTGTGTATTAATCCAATCACATGCAGTTATCATGTCTTTGTAATGAAAACATTGACAACTGTCTAGTCTGTTTTAAAATATATAATATTTTACAGTTAACTGTAATCATGATAGTGTGTGAAAGAACACAATAATTTATTAGTCCTATCTACTGTCACTTTGTACATAATGGCCAAATCAAACACACCTCCCTGGTCTGTTGTAATCACTGTTCTACTGTCTGACTTCTTAAGGATATCAAACTTTTATTTTCTTAGTATCCACATGAGTAAGATAACACAGCATTAGTCATTCAGTATGTAGCTTATTACAATTAAAATGTCTTCAAAATTCATTCATGTTATTGCAAATTACAGGATTTCTTTATTTCTTATATCTGAAAAGTATTGTGCTTTGTATATAAATATATAACATTTTCTTTGACAGTCACCCAGTGTGGGACACTTAAGTTAATCCCATATCTTAGCCATTGTAAATACTACTGCAATATATAAGGCAGTACAGATAGCCTATTACCTTTAGCTATATGCCTGATAGTGGGATTCTGGGATCATAAATTAGTTCTGTTTATAAATTTTTAGAAACCTCCCAACTCTTTTCCACATTGGCTATACTAACAAACACATCAACAGTGTGTAAATATTTTGATTTGTCCACTCCCTCATCAACAGTTGTTTCCTTTTGTCATTTTGATTTAGCAATTCTAAGCGGAAGTGGTATTTTCTTGTGGATTTGGATTTGTGTTTTCCAGAATATTAGGGATACTGTGGGCATTTTTGTTTTTTCATGTACATGTTGGTCATTTGTATTTATTCCTTTCAAAAATATCTATTCAGTTCCTTTGTCAATATTTTTTTTACTCATGTTACTTTTTTCTTGCGATTGAGTTACATTAATCATATCTTCTTAATACTAACTCCTTCTCACATGTATTGTTTGCAAGTATTTTCTCCAATACTGAAAATTGATTCCTCACTCCTTTAATATTTTTGCTGTGCAAAAGCTTTAAGCTTTGATGTACTCTCATTTGGCTTTTTCCTTTTATTCCCTAAAAATTTCAGGTCTCATTTCTAAATCCTTGCCCAGCGAAATATCATTTTTCTTCAAGAAGTTTCATAGTTTCCAATTTTACATTTAATTCCTTATTCCGCTTTGAGTTAATTTTTGTGTATTGTTAAGATGTAGACTTCTAATCTAATTATTGCACATGTAAATGTAAAATTTTCCCAGTACCATTTGCAAGGTACTGGTTAAAACATCCTGAACTAAGTTAAATAGAGGTGCTGAGAGTGGGCAAAAGTTTCTTCTTTACCTTAGAAGAAAATATTTCATGTTTTCTTCATCGATTGTGATGTTAGTTGTGGGTATTTCATTTACTGCCTATATGGTGTAAAGATACATTCTCTTTATGCCTAACTGGGTGAGAACTAGTGTTATAAAATATCAAATTCTATTAAACTGTTTTATTTTTCAATCTATTGAGATGATTGAATGGTGGTGCTCCTCCTCCTTTATATGAGTATTTAAAACATCCTTGCCTCACAGGGACAAATCCCATTTGAACATGGTCCATTTGAACTTGGTGAATAATCCTCTTAATATAAAGTGGAATCAGGTTTGGCAGAAATTACCAGTCAAACACTGTGGACATATCTTTCATAGATTTTTATTATGGATATGATTTACTTGTTACTGGTATCTTCAGATATTCTTTCTCATGACTGGATTTGTATACGTCGTATAAGTTTTTTCATTTATTAAACTCTGCTCTTTATTAGATGCTTCCTTCTGTAAAATTTGTACTGTTTGTTATTCCCATTCTATTAATAGTTGCTTCAGGTATAAAATAAGGTTATTTTTTTTTTTGAAAGAAAGAAAAAGAGAGGAAAGAAAGTGAGAGTGAAAGAAAGAAAAAAAAGAATGTAAGAGAGAAAGAAAGAGGAAGAGAAAGAGGGAGAGAGAACAGGATTCTTGTTTTATTGCCCAGGCTAGAATGCAGTCTAAAAATGGGTATTAAAAACCTCTT
>CAUYLG010076099.1:0-11771 GCA_963573385.1 Cacajao melanocephalus | reverse complement strand
CTTGTGATCTGCCCGCCTCAGCCTCCCAAAGTCCTGGGATTATAGGCGTGATCCACCGCGCCCAGCCATATTTTTTAAAGTAGAGACAAGGTTTTGCCATGTTGGCCAGCTGGTCTCAAACTCCTGACCTCAAGTGATCTGCCTGCCTTGGCCTCCCAAAGTGCTGGGATTACAGGCATGAGCCACTGCGTCCAGCCGGAATTTTGTATTTTTAGTAGAGACAACATTTCCCATGTTGGCCAGGCTGGTCTTGAACTCCTGACCTTACATGATCCACCCACCTTAGCCTCCCAAAATGCTGGGATTACAGGTATGAGCCACTGCACGCGGTCAAAAGATAATGTTTGTGACGACACAGCTCAGTGCCTGGCATGTAGCAAGCCTCAGTAAATGGTGACTGTGATTCAGAACCACAAACCTGAAGTCACTGCAGATGGTGAAAAGGGCTTGTTTCAGTAGACGAATCCCCAAGGTGGTGGGGAAGCCTATGGAGAGGCAGCACAAATTTCCTGGAGGAGCTGGGCATGGCGGCACATGCCTGTAGTTCCAGCTACTCAGGAGGCCAAGGTGGGAGGATTGCTTGAGCCCAGGAATTTGAGGCTACAGTGAGCCACAATCACGCCACTGCACTCCAGCCCAGGCAACATGGAGAATCCCCTTCTCCAAAAATAAAAAATAAAGAAACTTTCCTGGAGGAGATGCAGCTAAGCTGAGTCCAGAGGAACCAGTAAGCCTCTGCAAAGTGCAGAAGAGGCAAAGGCAGAAAGGTGGAGAGTGACAGGAACAATTCAGCAAGGAAGTCCCTGGGCTGGCACTCAGGGTGGGAGGGAGAAGGAGAAAGAGGAGAGATTTCAGAGGTCATTGGGGCACAGGGTCATCATGCCAGGTTGAGAGCTGGACAGAGCAAGCTTCTGAGAAGGGGTACAGGGAGGGGCCAACCGTGGTCAGATGCTGTATTTGAAGACCCCTTCTGGCTGGAGGCTGGATGGGGGTAAGCTGGAGATGGGAGGCTGATAAAAGGCAACTGCTAAGCCGGGCATGGTGGGTCACACCTGTAATCCCAGCACTTCCAGAGGCCGAGGTGGGCAGATCACAAGGTCAGAAGTTCAAGACCAGCCTGGCCAACATGGTGGAACCCCATCTCTACTAAAAATACAAAAATTAGCTGGTCACAGTGGCGGGAACCTGTAATCCCAGCTACCCAGGGGGCTTAGGCAGGAGAATTGCTTGAACCCAGGAGGCAGAGGTTGCAGTGAGCCAAGATTGTGCCACTGTACTCCAGCCTGGGTGACAGAGCAAGACTCTGTCTCGGGGTAAAAAAAAAAAAAAAGGCAAGTGCCAGCAGCTGTGCTCCACTCTTGGTTGGTGGGTAGACAGGACCAGGCCCAGAACTGGCCAGGGGCCTCTATGCCTTTGGCTCCCTGCCCTGGGTCCTGATCCAGCTGGACCAACAGAAGCCTCATCACCAGGCTTCATGCCAGCCCGCCTGGAGAGCAGCTCAGCATCTTGCATCTCCAGACCCACCTCCAGCACCTGGGTGGTGGAGCCCAGGTGGCTCAGGAAGGTAGGCGTTGGCTGAGGATCATAATAGCGCCAGGCTCTGCTCATTAATCTTCGTAGTGTCCCCACATTGGCCCCAGGAGGTAGAGGCTTAGGGACTGTTGCTCTCCTTGGTTTACAGAAGAGGAAACTGAAGCTTAGGAGACCTGTCCAAGGTCCCACAACCACTGAGTGGTGGCAGGACCCTACTGCAGGGTTCTCAGTTCTGTGGCGTGTCCCTGAGTCCCTGAAGTCCAAAGGCCAAATCTGGAAAGGGGCACCCAACCTTGTGTCATTCATTCACTCATTCATCAACCCACTCGTGAGCCTGGCTCCACCAGCACTGGAGAGGGAGCACCTCTCTACTCTAAAGGGTCTCCCCTGACTCTGGCTGCAAAAGGACAGCAGCTTCAGCAGCAGCCTGATGATGTGGACCAAGGAGACATGAGGAAATGCCAGCCCTGCCCCTCGGAGGTGCCCCACCAGACACTGCTGCTCAGGGACCCTATACAGATGCCAGCAACATCCTCTGAGAAGAGCATCTGCTTGGTACCCAGGCAGGTGGGGCCAGGAGGATCCGCCAACTTAGGGGCTCCTGGGTGATGGATCAGATAGGAGGCCAGGGCTTGGGGGAACCAAAATGATATCTTCTAGCGGGGAGCCCATGGGAGGTCCCATTATCTAGTGGGTGTCAGAGGCTGGAAACCAAGGTTCCAGGTAAGGATGCGGTAGGTATTTCCACCCTGGCCCAAGTTTGGGTAATCTTACTACCCTGGTGAGGCCAAGGAGGTGGCCCTGAACTGCTCTCCAGGCCTCTGGAGCCTCTTTGGTGGGTCCTCTGTGCTACTGCCCCACGCCAGCCTCTGGTCCACAATCCTGTGATGCTCGGGGGGCCCCTGGCCTGGAGCAGCTGCTGCTGAGGCTGTGACGGCAGGACCAGTGCCACAGCTGGAGAAGAGGGGGACTGAGATAGGCAAGGGCTGGGCTCCCCAAGCAAGCCAGCCACCGCGGCTGCAAGCCATTCTTCCCCTCCACATGCACCTTCATGAGCACAGCTGTTCTCGGCGTAGACAGCTATGTTTCACTTGGCATTTTCATTCTCGGGTTTTTGTCTGCTTCTTCCAGCTGGAGAGGTGGGGAAGTGACCATTATCCCCACTGGGCAGGTGGAGGAACAAACCTCCATTTGCTCAGGGAAGGCAAGTGATTTGCCCCAAATCCCACAGCCACGCCAGGCCAGGCCTTCTGACTTTTGATGTCCTGCTGTACAGTGAGTGGCCCAGGAAAGCATTCTGGTTCTGGGCCCTACCCTCAGCCATGGCTTGGCAGGGGCCGAGGCAGATATCACCCTGGTGCTTCACCACCACCATAATAGCCATGTTCCTTTTTGGGGATCTGCCACAGCTAGACACTGTGCCATGTGCTCCCCTTTCTTTCATACACTACATCCTCTCGGCAACTTCCAGAGACATTGTTATCCTATTTTACAACGGTGGGGGAAAGGAGGCTTCAGCAGGCTAAGAAATTGCCTAGGCTGGGGGCGGTGGCTCACACCTGTAATCCCAACACTTTGAGAGGCTGAAGTGAGCAGATCACCTGAGGTCAGGAGTTCAAGTCCAGCCTGGCCAACATGCCAAAACCCCGTCGCTACTAAAAATACAAAAATTAGCCAGGCATAGTGGCAGGCACCTGTAATCCCAGCTACTTGGGAGGCTGAGGCAGGAGAATCGCTTGAACCTGGGAGGCAGAGGTTGTAGTGAGCCAAGATCATGCCACTGTACTCCAGCCTGGGAGACAGAGTGAGACTCTATCTCAAAAGAAAAAAAAGGAAAGAAACTTGTCTAATGCCAAACAGCTAGAACCAGCACTGCAACCCAGAACCTCATTTTCTTTTAAAAATTTGATATATGTATATATAAAATATAACTATAATTTATACATGTAATTCACATAGCATTTTTAAATGTAAAATTCAGTTGTTTTTAGTATATTCACAAGGTTGCACAACCATCACTTAATTCCAGAACATTTTTTTTTTGAGATGGAGTTTCCCTCCTGTTGCCCAGGCTGGAGTGCAATGGCACGATCTTGGCTCACTGCAACCTCTGCCTCCCAGGTTCGAGTGATTCTTCTCCCTCAGCCTCCTGAGTAACTGGGACTACAGGCATGTGCCACCATGCCCAGCTAATTTTGTATTTTGGTAGAGACAGGGTTTCTCCATGCTGGTCAGGCTGATCTCGAACTCCTGACCTCAGGTGATCTGCCTGGGCTCCCCAAGTGCTGGGATTACAGGCGTGAGCCACCGTGCCCCACCCCAGAACATTTTTATTACCCCAAAAAGAAACCCTGTACCCATGAGCAGTCACTCCCCATTCTGCCAACCCTCTCCAGCCCCTGACAACCACTTACCACTTTCATTTATTTTTGGGGTACATAGTCTCAATTCTGTGGCCCAGGGTGGAGTGCAGTGGCACCATTTGGCTCACTGCAACCTCCACCTCCAGGGCTCAGGTAATCCTTTCATCTCAACCTCCTGAGTAGCTGGGACTATAGGTGTGTGCCACCGTGCCCAGCTAATTTTGGTATTTTTTGCAGAGATAGAGTTTCACCATGTTGCCTGTGCCAGTTTTGAACTCCTGGACTCAAGTGCTCCGCCTGTCTTGGCCTCCCAAAGTGCTGGGATTACGGGCATGAGCCACCACACCTGGCCTCACATATCTACTTTCTGGCTCTATGAATTTGCCTACTTTAGACATTTCATATAAATGGGATCATACAATATTTGTCCTTCCGTGTCTGACTTCTTCACTTAGATAGCATATGTTTCAAGGTTAATCTATATTGCAGCATATATCAGCACTTTATTTATTTCTTTATTTATTTATGAGACCTAGTCTCACTCTGTCACCCAGGCTAGAGGGCAGTGGCGTGATCTCAGCTCACTGCAACCTCCGCCTGGCAGGTTCAAGTGATTCTCCTGCCTCAGCCTCCCGAGTAGCTGGGACTACAGGTGTGAGCCATCGTGCCTGGCTGATTTTTGTATTTTTAGTAGAGACACAGAGTTTCACCATATTGCCTAGGCTGCTCTCGAATGCCGGAGCTCAGGTGATCTGTCTGCCCCGCCTCCCAAAGTGCTGGGATTACAGGCATGAGCCACCGTGCCCAGTCATACATCAGCACTTTATTTCTTTTATAAAGACATTCCTCCATTGTGTAGATATAGACATTTTCTTTATTCATTCATAACCCATGTCCTTTTGACCCCAAAACCCAGTGCTTTTCCATGTTTCCTGGGTGCCACCCATCTGGCCTTCATGGTATAGGACCATGGCCAGCATTGCTGGCTGGGGCTCGCTGTTTTACCTTGCACATGTTGACATTGTCCACGCTGGTGAGGACCTGAGGTGCTACCACATCCACAAAGGGCCGGTGAAATAATACAGACTCTCAAGGTCCGTGGAACAGCTCAGGCCAGCCAAGGGCTCCTGTCCTATACCCCCGGGGTTGGGAATGGGGCTTAGACTTAGGGTGTATGAATATGGAGTTTCCTCAGAGATGCACCCACTGACCCACTGCTTAATGTTGAGAGTGATGACAGCTTTAACGGTAATAGCAGTAACACTGCTATCAATTATGAAAGCTGAAAACAGGGCCAGCCTCGGGGTGGTTGGGGGTGCTCCATCCTCTGGACTAGTTGGTTCCTATTTCTGAGCACTTACTGTGTGCCCAGCCTCCACAGGGACCCCTGGAGGGAGGGAAGAGTTGGGCTTATATTTAGAACACACAGGCTCATGCTTGTAATTCTAGGGCTTTGGGAGGCCAAGGCAGGTGGATCACTTGAGGTCAGGAGATTGAGACCAGCCTGACCAACATGATGGAACCCTGTCTCTACTAAAAATACAAAAATTAGTCAGATATGGTAGCACACGCCTGTAGTCCCAGCTACTCAGGAGGTTGCAGCATGAGAATCGCTGGAACCTCTGGGAGGCAGAGATTGCAGTAAGCTGAAATTGAGACACTGCACTCCAGCCTGGGTGACAGAGTGAGACTCTGTCTCAAAAAAAAAAACCAAAACAAAACACCAGAACATCGCTTCCTTGCATATGTAAATTTAATGTTATGAAAATGATTGAATAAATAAATAAATATCACTTCCTCCCCCTTCCCATTTATTATCTCATAGGACCCAGGTTTGGCTGCTTGCTGCTGGAAAGCCAGAACACGAGAGGTGAGGCTTGGTTGGAGGAAAGGCAGTTTTTGGAGGAAAAGTTGGTTTTTGTTCTTTTTCCTTTCTGGGGATGGTTTGCTGATGTTGACCAGGCTGATCTCAAACTCGGGCTCAAGTGATTCTCCAGCTTCCACCTCCCTAAGCGCTATGATTATAGGTGTGAGCCACCGAGCCCGGCAAAAGCAGTTTTAATCAAATAGCCAGCAAACCTAGAAGATAGTGAACTGGCGTTCTGAAGTACCATCTTAAAATTTAAAATTAAAAAAGTTAAAAACCGGCGGGGTGTGGTGGCTCATGCCTATAATCCCAGCACTTTGGGAGGCCAAGGCAGATGGATCACTTGAGGTCAGGAGTTCGAGACCAGCCTGGCCAACATGATGAAATCCCGTCTCTACTAAAAATAAAAAAATTAGCCACGTGTGGTGGTGTGCACCTGTAATGCCAGCTACTCGGGAGGCTGAGGCAGGAGAATCACTTGAACCCGGGAAGCAGAGGTTGCAGTGAGCCCAAGTTGCACCACAGCACTCCATCCTGGGTGACAGAGCGAGACTCTGTCTCAAAAAAAAAAAAAAAAAAAAAAAAAAATAAAAAACCCATGGGTTTTTAAAGGGAAACTTGCTTTGGAAGATGTGGGAGCGGTGCATGGTGCATGGTCTGTGTATCTTCATTCCTGTGGCTATCTCGGGGAATCGCCCGTCTGGAGGTCTGGTTGGTGTTATCTTGACTTCCGCCTGATGGTGGTGGACTAATTATTCACCACTGCCTCTAAGCAGGAGGATTCTGCTATGGGGGCTCCAGGTCTGGTTTGTTTAAAGATGAGCTTTTGGGATGTCTTAAGCAAAAGCATAATTAGATAAACATGCATTGCCAGAGGGGAGTGTCTAGAAAGGAAAGAAAGAAAAAGAAAATGGATGATTTTTAAAACTGAGGTCCTTGGTTATACTCAAAGCAGCCCCTTCCAAATAGCTCTCATTTTTACAAATGAGTAAACTGAGGCCCAGAGAAGTGAAGTGACTTGCCCAAGGTCACACAGCTACTAATTGAAACCTTAGGCTGGCTGCAGCGGCTCACATCTGCAATCCTGTGCTTGGAGAGGCTGAAGCAGGAGGATCACTTGAGCCCAGGAGTTCAAGACCAGCCTGGACAACAAAGTGAGATCCCATCTCTCCAAAAATAAACTTTCTTTGGCTGGGCACAGTGGCTCACACCTGTAATCCCAGCACTTTGGGAGGTGGGTGGATCACCTGAGGTCAGGAGTTCGAGTCCAGCCTGGCCAACATGGTGAAACCCCCATCTCTACTAAAAATACAAAAATTAGCCAGGCCTGGTGGCATGCATCTGTAATCCCAGCCACTCAGGAGGCTGAGGCAGGAGAATCATTTGAACTTTGGTGGCAGAGGCCGCAGTGAGCTGATATTGCACCACTGCACGCCAGCCATGGGTGACAGAGAGAGACTTCATCTCAAAAAAAAAAAAAAAAAGAGAGAGAGAGAGAGACTGTTTTATTTGCTAGTGTGAAGTCAGTTTTCTGGTTTCATTACTGATTTCCAGTTTTTTAAATTGTGGTCAAGGAATAATATATGAACGATTTCTACTATATGGGATTTCTACTATATTGACATTGTTTTTTCTTTCTTTTTTTTTTTTAATTTTTTTTCTTCTTTTTTCTTTCTCTTTCTCATAACCAAGAAAGTTGTTTTTTCTTTTTCTTTCTTTCTTTCTTTTTTTTTTTTTTTTTTTTGAGACGGAGTTTTGCCCTTGTGGCACGTGCCTGTAATCTCAGATAAGATTTCACCATGTGGCCCAGGCTGGAGTGCAATGGCTGGATCTCGGCTCACTGCAACTTCTGCCTTCTGTGTTCAAGCGATTCTCCTACCTCAGCCTCCCGAGTAACTGGGATTACAGGCATGTGCCACCATGCCCAGCTAATTATTGACATCTTTGTGCCCTAGTTGATGACCTTTAATAATCGCAAATGCTACTCTTTATTAAATGCTGACGAGTTGTTCAAAGAACATTACCTACCTTACTCACCCAGAAAACATCTAGTTTCTCTGAATATCTGTATAAAGTAGGGTGTTCGTGCCATTTTCCAGATGGGGAAGTTGAGGTAAAGAAACTAAGTAATATGCTGATGGACCCATAGCCAGGAAGTGGCTGAACTGAACTAATTTCTTTTTTTTTTTTTGAGACAGAGTCTCTCTCTGTTGCCCAGGCTGGAGTGCAGCTGGCGTGATCTTGGCTCACAGCAACCTCCACCTCCCAGGTTCTGGTGATTTTCCTGCTTCAGCCTCCAGAGTAGCTGAGACTATAGGCACATGCTCCCGAGCCTGGATAATTTTTTGTATTTTAGTGGAGACAGGGGTTTCACCATGTTGCCCAGGCTGATCTCAAACTCTTGAGTTCAGGCAGTTCACCCCCTCAGCCTCCCAAAGTGCTAAGATTACAGGGATGAGCCATGGAGCCCAGCTAGCTGAACTAATATTAACATAGGCTGGTTGTGGTGGCTCATACCTGTAATCCCAGCACTTTGGGAGACCAAGGTAGGAGGATCATTTGAGGCCAGGAGTTCGAGACCAGCTTGAGCAACATGGTGAGACCTCCCCCCGCCTCTATTTTTTTAAAAAATTAATACAAATAGTAGCTCCATTTAAGGAGAACTTATAGGTGCCAGGCACTGTACATTAGTTCTACAATTTAATCTCTACAGCAACCTTGCAAGGAGGCACAATCAGCCTATGTTCATCTGTCTTGTGCTGCTTTAACAGAATACCTGGGTAATTTATAAGAAACAGAAGTGTATTTGGCTGATGGTTCTTGAAGTCCAGAAGTCCAAGGACATGGTGCCAACATCTGCTCAGCATCTGGTGAGGGCCTCCTTGCATCATCCCATGGCAGACAGGGAGAGGGTGAGAGAGAGCGCAAGAGATCTAATGCGCAGCCTCAAGCCCTTCCGTGATTGGCAATAATCGACTCGTGAGAGTGGAGACTTCATGACCCAAACGCCTCCCACTACGTCCCACCTCTCAATACTGTTGCAGTGAGGACTGCCAACATGTGCTTTCAACCATAGCAAGCCCCAGCTTTCAGATTGGAAACTGAGGTCCCACAGCCGACAATATGAGCCCAGGTAGGGTTGAGAGCCTGGGTTTTTTCTTTTTCCTTTTTATTATTATTTTTTAAGATGGAGTCTCGCTCTGTCACCCAGGCTGGAGTGCAGTGGCACAATCTCAGCCCACTGTAACCTCTATCTCGTGGGTTCAAGCGATCCTCCTGCCTCAGCTCCCCTAATATCTGGGACTACAGGCACATGCCACCATGCCTGGCTAAGTTTTGTATTTTTAGTAGAGATGAGATTTCACCATGTAGGCCAGGATGGTCTTGATCTCTTGACCTGATCATCCGCCTGCCTGGGCCTCCCAAAGTGCTGGGATTACAGGAGTGAGCTACCACCCCCGGCGGGGCCTGGGCTTTTTTGATGCATCCGTGGAGGGTAGTTCAGCACAAGGGTACCCGAAAGAGCAGAGCTGGTCAAGAGGGAACCTCTGGTGTGCAGCTAGGAGGGCTGAGCAGGAATTTGCTGCTGGGAAGACCAGAGATAGTGTACGGAGGACATCTGCAGCAAGGAGAGCTGGGGGCAAAGGCAGGGGTTCCTGGCAGGTTCTAGGCCCCTCTGCCCTGGGGGCTATGCCAGGCCTGGGCTAGAGGGTTAGGAAGGGAAGGATAGGAAGCTGCCTGCCCTCATTAAGCTCTGCCCTCAGCAAGCAGGTGGAGGCTGGTGTTCCTGAGGCTGTGGACAAAGCCACCTCCTGCCTCCTTTTAGAAAAGCTCTGTGGCGCAGGCATGGTGGCTCATGCCTGTAATCCCAGCACTTTGAGAGGCCGAGGCGGGCGGGTCACGAGGTCAAAAGATTTAGACCATTCTGGCCAACATGGTGAAACCCCGTCTCTACTAAAAATACAAAAATTAGCTGGGTGTGGTGGCATGCCGCTATAATCCCAGCTATTCGGGAGACTGAGGCAGGAGAATCGCTTGAACCGGGAAGGCGGCGGTTGCAGTGAGCTGAGATCATGCCATTGCACTCCAGCCTGGCGACAGAGAGAGACTCAGTCTTAAAAAAGAAAAGGAAAGAAAGGCTCTGTGGCAACTTTTAGAGATTTACAGGATGAAAACAACAAAAACCAGCAAGCAGAGACTGGAGTAGAGGAATAGTAATCACAGAGGAAGAAGAGTGTGGAAAGGCTGGGAATGTGTATGGAAAGGCATAGCATCCTGGCCTGCACAAGGATTGCATTTGAAGGGGACGGTGGCGGTTAGTGGCGCCTGTGCACCCTCTAGTGGGCGCAGAGGGAAAGAATAAGTAATAATGTTACCGTATTTACATACCCGTTCATTGCGGAGGGAGGACGGTAAAGACGTTGCTCTGAGATTCTGGGTGTCAGAAAGGGGAAGGGACTTGCTGAGGGTCACAGAATGCCAGTAGCAGGGGTCACAGTGGTCATTTCACGAGACCGCACGAACTCAGTCTTCCTGGGATCAGATGAAACCACATGAGGCCGGTAGGGATGAGTGGAGAAGAAAGCACGCCCCGCATCATCAGCCCAGGCCTTGCCTCCCCGCTTTGCCCATTGCTGCTATGGGAAGTTGGGAATGTCCCTCAACTTCTCAGGGCTTCAGTGTCCTCATCTGTAAAATGGGGTTATCTTAGCATCTACCTATCAAGAACGGTGAGAGTTAAATGAAGTGATGGATTTCAAGGGCATACAAAGATGCTTGGCCCATGGTGGATGCAGAGTTCTCAGGGAAGAGAAACTGAGACCCAAAGAGCCAGGCACGGTGGCTCATGCCTGTAATCGCAGCACTTTGGGAGGCTGAGGCGGGCAGATTACCTGAGGTCAGGAGTTCGAGACCAGCCACGTAACATAGTGAAACCCCATCTCTACTAAAAATAACGAAAAATTAGCTGGGTGCAGTGGCACACGCCTGTAATCTCAGCTATTTGGGAGGCTGAGGCAGGAGAATTGCTTGAACCTGGGAGGCGGAGGTTCCAGTGAGCTGAGATTACGCCATTGCACTCCAGCTTGGGCAACAAGAGCGAAACTCTGTCTCAAAAAAATATTTAAAAATACAAAAATTAGCCAGGCATGGTGGCGGGCACCTGTAATCCAGCTACTCAGGAGGAGGAGGCAGGAGAATTGCTTGAACCCAGGAGGAGGAGGACGCAGTGAGATCAGATTTTGCCACTGCACTCCAGGCTGGGCAAAAAGAGTGAGACTCCGTCTCAAAATAAATAAAAATAAAAATAATTAACCAGGAGGTGGTATTATTGTCAGCAAGTGTGTATTTCTTTTCTTTTCTTTTTCTTAAGATGGGGTTTCACCATGATGGCCAGGCTGGTCTTGAACCCTTGACCTCAGGTGATCCACCCACCTCGGCCTCCCAAAGTGCTAGAATTACAGGCGTGAGCCACCACGCCCAGCCTAGCAAGTGTATATTTCTTGTGAGGAAGCAGGTGCACTCACGCTCTCTCTCTCCAGGTGGGCTTGGCTACCATTGGCTGTGCTCCCCCCATCCTGGGACAAGAAGCTCCTGCTGGGCCTGGGGTCTCGGAGGGCCAGGGCAGCTACACATGCCCCAGGTGTGGCCGTTCCAGTTGCAGCTGTCAGCATTTGATGGTGTGGATGACTCCGGCAGTGTGGCTAGCTGGGTTTAGTGATGGGGGCAGAGAGGTCTCTAAGTTCCCTTAGAGACCCCCCTCCCTGCTTCTGTCACCCATCTCTGCAAGCTGTAATTATCCAACTTTTGACATTGAGCTGTACTTCCTCTTGCTAGTATTCAGTTTTAGCTCTCCTGCCACACCGAGTTGTGGGAGAGAAGGTCCAGGCCCTCATGGAAGTAGGGGAGAAATCAGTTCTGCCCACTGGTCTTTTCCTTATCTCTACTTGGAGACTGTCATGGAATTGTTGGGAGAGTTTAATGAGTTAACATGCAGAAGAGCTTCACAC
>CAUYLG010076096.1:0-64791 GCA_963573385.1 Cacajao melanocephalus | reverse complement strand
GGAGGTGGAGGTTGCAGTAAGCTGAGATCATGCCATTGCACTCCAGCCTGGGTGACAGAGCGAGACTCAAAAAAAAAAAAAAAAAAAAAAAAAAAAAGAATACTGAAGAATACAGCTAACCAGGGAGGTGAAAGATCTGTACAATGAGAATTACAAAACACTGCTCAAAGAAATCAGAGGTGACAGAAACAAATGGAGAAACATTCCATGCTCACAGATAGGAAAAATCAATATTGTTAAAGTGGCTATACTGCCCAAAGCAATTTGCAGATTCAGTTTTACTCCTATCGAACTACCAATGACATTCTTCCCCAAATTAGAAAAAAAAGATTTTATAATTCATATGGAACCAAAAATTGAGCTCACATAGCCAAGGCAATCCTAAGCAAAAAGAACAAAGCTGGGAACATCATGTCACCCAACTTTGAACTATACTACAAGACTACAGCAACCAGAACAGCATGGTACTAGTAGAAAAACAGACACATACACCAATGGAACAGAATAGAGAGCCCAGAAATAAGGCAACACACCTATGACCATCTGATCTTTGATAAAGTTGACAAAAACAAGCAATGGGGAAAGGACTCCCTATTCAATAAATTGTTCTGGGATAACTGATTAGCCACATGCAGAAGATATGCAGCTGAACCCCTTCCAGATACCATACACAAAAATCAACTCAACATGGATTAAAGACTTCAATGTAAAACTTAAAACTATAAAAACTCCAGAAGAAAACCTAGGGAATACCATTCTGGACACAGGTCTTGGCAAAGATTTTATCATGAAGATGCCAAAAGCAATTGCAACTAAACAGAACTGATAAATTGGACCTAAATAAACTAGAGCACTCCTGCACAGTAAAAGAAACTATCAACAGAGTAAACAGACAACTTACAGAATGGGGAAAAATATTTGCAAATTACCTATTTGACAAAGATCTAATATCAATAATCTATAAGATACTTAAACCGATTGACCAGCATAAACCCAACAACCCTGTTAAAAAATAGGCAAAAAACACAGAAACTTTTCAAAAGAAGACATACACAATGCAAACAAGCATATGGCAAAAAGCTCAATATCACCGATCATTGGATAAATGTAAATCAAAACCACAATGAGATACCATTTCATACCAGTCAGAATGGCTATTACTAAAAAGGTGAAAAATATCAGACACTGGTGAGGCTGCAGTGAAAAGAAATGCTTATATACTGCTGGTGGGAATGTAAATTAGTTTAGCCATTGTAGACAGCAATATAGCAATTCCTCACAACAGAACGACCATTCGACCCAGAAATCCCATTATTAGATTTATACCCAAAGGAATAGAAATCATTCTAGCTTACAGACATGTGCACACGTATGTCTGTTGTAAACTATTCACTATAGCAAAGGCATGGAATCAACCTGAATGCTCATCAACAGTAGACTGGATAGAGAAAATATGGTACATATACACCATGGAATACTACACAGCCATAAAAAGGAATGAGAGTATATCATTTGCCTCAACATGAAGGGAACTGGAGGTCACTATCTCAAGTAAACTAATACAGGAACAGAAAACCAAATACCACATGTTCTCACTAATAAGTAGGAGCTAATCATTGAGTATACATGGACACAAAGAAGGAAACAGACACCAGGGCCTACCTGGAGTGGAGGATGAGAAGAAGAGGACTCATAAACTACCTGTTGGGTACTATGCTAATTACCTGTATGACAAAATACTTTACACACTAAACCTCCATGATGCAATTTTTAAAATATAATAAACCTGCATGAGTCCTTCTGAACCTAAAATAAAAGTTAAAAAATAAATAAAAATAAATACTATCAGAGTTAAAAAATCTAGCAAGGTTTTAAGTTAAAATATCAATCTACCTAAATCAATTGTATTTCTATACGCTAGCAATGAACAATATTAAAACAAAGTTAAGACAATTCCATCTAAAATAGCATCAAAAAGAATAAAATACTTAGGAAAAACTTTAACAGAAGAACCACAGGCTTTGTATGCTGAAAACCACCAAAGCATTCTTGAAAGAAATTAATGAAGACCTAAATAAATGGAAAGAGAACCCATATTGACAATGGAAAGACTTAACAGTTTTTAAAATGGCAGTACTCTCTAAACTGATTTACAGGTTCAGTATAATTCTTAACAAAAGCTCAGCTGGCTTTTATCCAGAAATTGACAAGATGATCCTAAGATTCATATGAAAGTGTAAAAGAACCAGAATAAGCAAAACAGCCTTGAAAAAGAACTAAGTGGCTGGGCATGGTGGCTCATGCCTGTAATCCCAGAACTTTGGGAGGCCGAGGCGGGCAAATCACCTAAGGTCAGGAGTTCAAGACCAGCCTGACTCTACTAAAGAAAAACCCTGTCACTACTTAAAAAAAAAAAAAAAAAATTAGCTGGGTGTGGTAGCACATACCTGTAATCCCAGGTACTTGGGAGGCTGAGGCAGGAGAATTACTTGAACCTGGGAGGCAGAGGCTGTGGTGAGCCGAGATCTCGCCATTGCACTCCAGCCTGGGCAACAAGGGTGAAACTCTGTCTCAAAAAAAAAAAAAAAAGAACTAAGTTGGACAACTCATTGGACGACTCACACTACTTTATTTCAAAATTTACTACAATGCTATCACAATCATGGTGGCATGGCACTGGCATTTAAATAGAGAGATCAATGAAATAGATTTGAGAATCCAGAAATAAACTTTTATTTTTATGGTCAAATTTTTGACAAGGGTACCAATACAACTCAGTAGTAGAAGGAATAATCTTCAACAAATGCTGCTGTGATAACTGGATATCCACATGCAAAAGAATGAAGTTGTAACCCCACATCACACCATATTTAAAAATTAATTCAAAATGTTTCAAAGACCTAAATATAATAGCTAAAACTATAAAATTATTAGAAGCCACAGGAGTAAATCTTTGTGTCCTTGGAATATGTGATAGTTTCTTAGATATGATACCAGAGCACAAATGACAAAAGAGAAAAACAGACATATTGAACTTCATAAAAATTAAAAACTTTTGTGCTTCAAAGGGCACCATTGAGAAACTGACCACAGCCCAGAGAATGAAGAAAATATTTACAAATTATATAAACTATATGACACTGGACCATTGATTTGATCATGAATATAAAATTATCTCCTACAATTCAAGATAAAATAACTGATATAAAATAAATGAAATAAAAAATTGGCAAAAGATTTAGAGAAACATATTTCTCCAAAGAATATATAGAAATGCACAATAAGCACATGAAAAAATGTTCAACATCATTAAACATTAAGGAAATGCAAATCAAAATCCCAATGAGATACTACTTCCAACCCAGGAGTTTGAAAATGGTAAGTGTTGGCAGTGATGTGTAGAAATCATAACCTCATATAGTGCTGATAGGATTGTACAATGGTATAGCCATTTTGGAAAAAAGGTTAACAGTTCTTCAATATTTTAAACTTATAGTTAACATATAGTTCAGCAATCTACTCTTATGTAGGTATACACCCAAGAGAACTGAAAAACACATCTCTGCAAAAAAACCTGAAGGCCTATGTTCATAGCAGCATTACTCACAATGGCTGAAAAATGGAAGCAACTCAAATATCCATCAATTGATTAATGAATAACCAAAATGTGGTATATCCATATGACCAAATATTATTTGGCAATAACAAAAAGTGAAGCACTGATGTTTGCTGCATCATGGATTAATTTTTAAAACACTATGCTAAATAAAATAAACCAATCACAAAAGTGTGCCCATTATATAATTTCATTTATGAAAATGTTCAGAATAGGCAAATCTAAGACCGAAAGGAGATTAGCGTTTACCAGGAGCTGGGATAAAGTGGAATGGATAATGACTACTAATGAGTACAAAGTTCCTTTCCATGTGATGATGTTTTGAAATTAGATAGTGTGACAGTTATATAACTCTGTGAATATAATAATACTAACAACTTCTGAATTACATACCTTAAACAGGTGAATTTTATATTATGTCTCAATAACACTGTATTTTGTTTTGCTTTGTTTTTTTTGTTGTTGTTTAGAGTCTTGCTCTATAGCCCAGGCTGGAGTGCAGTGGCACTATCTGAGCTCACTGCAATCTCTGCCTTCCAGGTTCAAGCCATTCTCATGCCTGAACCTCCCTGTAGCTGGGATTACAGGCACATGCCACCACAGCCAGCTATTTTTTTTTTTTTTTTTGTATTTTTAGTAGAGATGAGGTTTTACCATGTCATCCAGGCTGGTTTCAAACTCCTGACCTCAAGTGATCTGCCCGCCTTGGCCTCCCAAAGTGCTAGGATTACAGGCATGAGCCACCGCACCCAGCCTATTTTATTTATTTATTTATTTTTTAAGATGAAGTCTCACTCTGTCACCCAGGCTGGAGTGCAGTGGCATGATCTTGATTCACTGCAACCTCTGCCTCCTGGGTTCAAGTGATTCTCCTGCCTCAGCCTCCTAAGTAGCTGTGGATTACAGGCACGCACCACTACGCCTGGCTAATTTTTGTATTCTCAGTAGAGACTGGGTTTTACCATATTGGCCAGGCTAGTCTCAAACTCTTGACCTTGTGATCTGTCTGCCTCAGCCTCCCAAAGTGCCAGGATTATAGGCGTGAGCCACCGTGCCCGGCCTGTTATTTTTAAAAATGACCTAAAGATTAGACTAGCAAGGTAATAGCTAACCTAGATACAGACTTAGTGAAGGATATGGGCAAGAGATTAATTCTTCTAATATTAGATAGTGTTAGAAACAACCAAACAACAAAAAAAGCCACAATTCTTCACATGCGATTGAAAAATACTAAAGAGAAATAAATAGAAAACTGCAAGATGCCACTCCAGTGTCCTTTGTTCCCTTACCCATTGCCAGGACTTAGCCTTTCTCTACTTCTACCCCGTAGTAGAAACCTGTACAAATGGGCCTGTGTAATACATTATTTATAAGGTGAATCTTCAACCTGTTGCCACACACACAACCTACCTCCATTATTATCTATACTATTCTTTACTGTTTTTTGCATATCCCAAAATTCATGAAAGAAATATTCTGAATTACATGTTAGCAATTATTTTTGGAGTTTCAAATCAATATGTTTTGCAGTTATTTTAATTAAGAAACATAGCTCTAGATATTTTTTAAATGAACAGTTTCCTTTTCTAACTTCTCATTTGTAAGAATCAGAGTTCAATAAGAAAAATATAAATTATCCTAGGTATTTCCAGAATTTTTAAGGAGAAAATAATGTTTTGCAGGGTGCTTACAAAATTGTAGGAAATGCTAGAAGAAGAGAAAGCAGAAGGCAGAGGTCCTCCCACAAATTAGGAAATTGTAGGCAGGTGCTGCCTCCGTTTCAGCTGAAGCCTGACTGAAGATCATAAAACCCAAAAAGGAAGCTGCTGCTGCCATTGCTGTGAAGACTGAACTTCTGTGGAAGGAATAAGAGATTCCATTCCCTTCTTCTTTTTAAATCTCCTATAAGTGCTTCACTTTGGTGGAATCTCAACTGAAATCCTACTGGCTTTTGGGTTAATGTAGCTCCCGAACTTCTAGCCCCTGCAGTATGAGAATACAGAAGAGTGCTAAAATAATTCTAAGCAGTAGCTAGTATAATATTCCTTCAGAAATCAAAGCACTGGCCAGGCACGGTGGCTCACGCTGGTTATCCCACCACATTGGGAGGCTGAGAAGGGAGGATTGCTTGAGGCCCAGAGTTGGATACCAGCCTGAGCAACATAGCAAGATCCTGTTTCAATAAAAAAAATAATAAAATTAGCCAGGTGTAGTGGTGAGTGCTTGTAGCCCTAGCTACTTAGGAGGCTGAGGTGGGAGGATCACTGGAGCCCAGGAGTTTAAGGCTGCCATGAGCTATGATCCTGGTACCACACTCCAGCCTGGGTGACAGAGGGAGATCCTGTCCCCCCCTAAAAAAAGTTGCTGATCAAAATAAACATTATAGTGTTTTTAACCAACTACAAATCAGATGAAATAACACTGGGAATGTTGTATTGTTTTCTTACATGAAGCCATCTACTTCTGGTAAATTTAGCTTTGGGTGAATAATGCTTTAGAAGTTGAGCTTCATTCTTTAAAATAATACAGTTTACTACCATATTTTTGCTTATTTTTATATTTTATCTTTCTTATGTCTTTGGCTGCCTCATATTAACTTAAACCCAAACATTTTTGTGGTAGTTTCTTATTGATGCTGTAACATATTACCGGAAACTTAGTGGCTTAAAGCAACACACATTTATCTTCTTACCATTGCAGGGGCCAAAAGTCTGAAATTAGCTTCACTGGGCTAAAGTCTAAGTGTGGCTTTTCTAAGGCACTTAACCTTATTTCTGTTTTGTGTCAATGCTTTTCTGTCCAAAATGCAAGGCTTCTCCTATCACCAACCTTGGATCTGAAATTGTATACAACGGATACTTAGGCAACTGTCACCCTTTCTGGGATGCTCCTTGGTTATATGGTGTAAAGTGCTTCAACTTCCCAGGCATAAAGTGCCTTGGTGCTATGGACACATTTAAACTAACCAATCAACCAAACAAACAACACAAATACTCTTTAAAAAGACATACCCAATTTTTTCTTCAAAAGAAGTATTATCTCTTTTCTTCTTAGCACTTTGTTCTGCTTTTGGTTGATCTTGGTTCTCAAATCCCATATAGGTGGTATCCTAACTTTCTTTCTGTTTGCTTAAGCAGGGTCCACAACTTTGCTATAGAAAAAGGACTAGAATCAGGACTGGGCTCTTCGCTCCGCAGATCCTAGTATATGCCCTTTTTGATCCACATTCTTAGACCTTGCTTAACCCCAGGGGTCCCTATTTTCCCAAGGAAGGAAAATCCCCATTGTATTTTTTTCCCTGCCAGTTTCTGGTTCTCATGGTTCCTTCACTGGGGATAATGGTTCCCTTCTGAGTTCTTAGTGATAAAGACAAGAGGATAGTTGGGGCACCATAAATCTTTCTATCAACTGACCATTGATTTCACTCAGATTACATTAGTAGCCTCTTTATTACAGCAGGATTTTACTTCAGAAGAAGAAAGATAATATGGAGTAAGAGCATGCAGTAATTGGAGGTGAACAGTGGCAAGTGGCCATATAATCCCTCAATTTTGGGGATGTGTATTTGCCTATTTCATCTAAACATGGAGAGGATTAGTGTTCTGAAAATCTAAATTAAATTATGCGAACACTATCTGTATAGAGAATAAAAAAACTCTGCAAAACTAACTAGAATTAATTGGAATTCCTAAACAATTTTCTGCACATTATTTTTGCTTGCTTACGATTTTACTTTTGGAAATGGACTAATGTAACCTACTAATCTTAGGCAGAATTGCTTACTTTCTAGGATAGCAAAGTAATTAAATACTTGTTTTTATCAGAGAGTTTTATTTTTGTTCCTGTCTGGAATAGAATAAACAAAGATCTAATTTATGTCAACAAAACACTTTATAAAGCTGAGTAAATGACAATGTCGATAAATACATGAAAGGAAGATTTGCTTCCAATTCATTGGGAGTAATTGAGGTGACAAAAATCTCGTATCAACATTCTTTCTCGAACTAAAGCTTTGGATAAAGTGAAAATGTGTTAGCACACTCTTTTTGCCTCTTTCTTCTTGCATCCTCATTTCTCCCCATCTTTTTTCCCATTGTAACCAAGTGACATTCAGACAACACAAAGACCAGCAGCAGTTGGAAAATGACAGGCCCCCTGATGTATTCTCAGTGTTTGGCTACAAAGTCGGATTATTTGCTGGCATCTAACATTAGACTATGTGATACAAAACCTCCATTTCATCAAGCAGATTATCCCAAGCTAGAAGCATAGACGCATCACTTAGGTGTGGGCCTTCCCTGTTAAAGCAATTTTTTTAGGGGCCAAGGAGGAAAGTCTTCAATTTGGACTCATATAGAGGATTTCCTTTGTTCTATGAAATAGTCAGATGTTCAGGAATGATCCTTTATTTACACAGGAAGTTTGTAACAATAGATCCTGATTCTGCTAGTAGGTTTCTTCTTTCTCATTTCTAAGAGAATTTGAAATTCAAAAAGAAGAGAGAAGAACTGTGAAAAAGCCCAATGTCTTGAATGTGCTATTGAAGTGAAGATTAACCTTTATAACAGGGCATCTGCTATGCCACAGCTCTATGTGTAAAGTCTGTTTACTAAAGAAGGCATTAATCAAGACATAGGCATCCATTTATAATCTCTTTGCACTGTTGCTAACTCCAGAGTGAGCTGGTGAGTGAGATGGCTGAAGCCTGACAGCTAATTTAAAGCCAAGGTCTTCGCTGTCCAGAGATTTATCAGAGTCAAGCAGCCTGTATCTTTAATGACTTGCACCTTCTTTTTCAGAGGTAGTAAATGAAAAAGATGGAAAAAGGAGGTGCCATCTATTGTGGCTATGTAAAATCACATGAACACCATGCCCTGGGCTTTCATTATAACACCACCTTCTTACTTAATTACTGTCAGCATTAAATTACAGAGTCAGGAGGCCCCATTCAATACCAATTCATTCATTTCAGGTCACAGTTTGGCAGAAAACCTGTAGCGAAAGGCCAAACCTTTATCCACTAAACCTTTTATTTGTGACTAAACAAAAGTCTTGACAAGTAATATAATTTGCATCAAGCAGGGCTACACTAAAGTCTGATTAATAGTTTTTTTATTTAATAAAGATTTGCTTTATCCTCTAGTCTACTTGACAGGACTTACCATTTTGCATACCAAAAGACACAAACGCTTGTAGATTATTTTTCCTCATATCAAGCATTGTGTTTAAGTATTACCAACCTTATAATCAATGAGTAACATGATTAAAAAAAAATAAGCTCACCATTTTACATCTCTCAGATCTGAGCAGCTGTCTTTCCATTCTGTGCTGGAGAGGTAAATTTTTCGTGGTGTTGGTTTTATGATATGTTGATTGGAGAGATTTACTATCACAACCTTTTTAAATTCCGTTATTGTACAATTTAGAACACAGGTGGTCAGACCAAAATGAGCTTTTCAAAAATGCAGAAAGCTTTTAAGCTGCTTAGGCATTTTCTGGGATAAAAAGGTCTATAAAGGTACTAACTTTCCAGAGGGGTTTTCTTTTTTTACTATCTAGCTGTCATTCTTCAAACAGCATATTTACGGGGAAAAAAATCAAAGTTTTTCATTGCTTTTTTTGCTTTTTTTTTTTTTTTTTTGAGCCGGAGTCTTGCTCTGTCAACAGGCTGGATTGTAGTGGCATGATTTTGGCTCACTGCAACCTCCACCTCCCAGGTTCAAGCGATTCTCCTGCCTCAGCCTCCTGAGTAGCTGGGATTACAGGTGTGCGCCACCATGCCTGGCTAATTTTTGTATTTTTAGTAGAGATGGGGTTTCACCATGTTGACCAGGATGATCTGGATCTCCTGACCTTGTGTTCTGCCTACCTCGGCCTCCCAAAGTGCTGGGATTACAGGTGTGAGCCACCACACCTGGCCTGTCATAGCTTCTTAAAGCGATTTTCTGATTGTACAGAAGATTGAAATGAGAAATTCAAAATCAACTTATCTTAAACTCATGCAAGTGAGTTTGAATGATGATATTAATCTATATGAATCAATTTCTTTTGATTTGTTGTGGTTAGGTTTTACAACCTAAGGAAAATGCTTTTGGTGAAAATACTTGTTGCTTTGAGTGAAGAGTTACTCGAACTTTAATCATGCAAGAGCCTAGACAAGGCACTTTCTCACACATGACCCTATTTTTATTTAATTCTCACAAGGGTGGTGTGAGTTACAGATAATTATGTATTACAGATGAGGAGAGTCAAGCTAAGAGAAGTTAAATATCTTCCTGAAGGGCATATACTCTTAAGAGAAATGAAGCGCAAGTATCATAACTTGAAAGTCACTGACTTTTCTGCTAGAACACTGTCCGTTCTGAACACTGGAATTGTCAGGAGGGTAAGATTATATCTCTTGTTGAGCTTATCATTGCTGTTATCAATGGTCAATGTTTAAATGCAGCACCCCCAAGGAGGTTTCTGGAAGCATACTCTTGTTCTCTGTTAATTGGCAAACCAGGAGTTCTTTGACTCACGGATGGCTTTGGGAGCTTTCACACTTGTAAACATAAGCAGTTCACTAGGGGTGTTACTCTGATCTGCCCATTGTCTTTTTTTTCATTTTAAGTCAACTGGAAGATGAACAAATACTTATGACAAGGTGTTAACAGAGTGGAAACTGCTAACTTAGAGGGTTTAACTGAAGTGGGTGAGTATGGAAATGCAGTAGTCTGTGGGGGTCCTTAAGATTTTAGACCCCTGAGACTTGCAGAGATTGGGGCCCGGCAGTTACATTTACCATACAAACGTTGTACATCTGCCCCTCTGATATGGTTTGGCTGTGTTCCCACCCAAATCTCAACTTGAATTGTATCTCCCAGAATTCCCATGTATTGTGGGAGGGACCCAGGAAGAGGTAATTGAATCATGGGGGCCGGTCTTTCCTGTGCTATTCTCGTGATAGTGAATCAGTCTCACGAGATCTGATGTGTTTATCAGGGGTTCTGCTTTTGCTTCTTCCTCATTTTTCTCTTGCTGCCACCATGTAAGAAATGCCTTTTGCCTCCCACCATGATTCTGAGGCCTCCCCAGCCATGTGGAACTATAAAAAGTCCAATTAAACCTTTTTTCTTTCCCTGTTTTGGGTATGTCTCCATGTGAAAATGGACTAATACACCCTTCTTTGTTAGGGCCTAGTAAAAGATAACCTTTCTACTAAGATGGATTTTATAAGTGGAAAACAGTTGCGAGTTAGGCATCTATTTTACAAATATGTTTTGTGTCTTGTCTATACTATTTTCTTGATGAAATCAGGGTGAGGCAGACTTTCTGAGTGTCTCCAAAGTGCCCGGCACTGAAGGGGTTGATATTAAATAGAACATAGTCTTTGACTTCAAGGAAACGATAGTACAGTTGAGCAGCAGCAATGGGCAGATGTTTACAATAATATGTACAACAATAAAAAGTGCACAGTATAGAGTAGAGGTACAACAGGATGTTAGGAACTCTGGGCATGAGGGCTAAGAAAGGCTTTCAGAGAAGGTGGCTTTAAAGACTAAACAGGGATTTGCTAAGCAGAGAAAACTACAGGTTCAAAGGCAGGCAAGAGGATGTGAAACAGCATAACTCAAATGCCATAGGTCCAGGGTTGAATCAGGTCAGTGGAAGGGCTAGACGGGAAGGCAGATGTTAGGTCGTGAAGAGACCTGTGGACCATGGAGCTCAGCCATTGTCTTCAAGGCCACTGAGTGCCACTGAAGGGCTTTAGCAAAGGATTACCATGATCATATTTGTGGTTAGGAATCAATACTCAATAGTGTGGGGACAGATTTTAGAGTGATAAAACTAGAAGAATGGAGACCAATTAGAACTTCATGTCATGTTATCTTTAATTACAAATGGATAGATTAAAAACACTGACAGTCTTAAATGATTTCTAAATTTGGTGATGGTGCTGCTGTTATATTATGTTTTATTTTTTTGAGACAGAGTCTTGCTCCGTTGTGCAGGCTGAGGTGCAGTGATGCAATCATGGTGCACTTTAGCCTCAACCTCCTGGGCTCAAGCCATCCTCCTGCCTTGGCCTCCTATGTGGACAGGAGGTGTGTTCCACCACACTCAGATAGTTTTTTTTTTCCACTAAAGATGGAGTCTTGCTTTATCGCCTAGGCCTGCTGTCATATTTTAACGTTTACAAGTGACTAAAGTGATCAACCTTGGTTTTAAGCTGGATGCCCAAGGGAAAGAGATGCTGAGATGGAGATCCGCATACAGGAGGTATGCGGAAAAGTGCTCTTAGAATCAATACCTGTAGGGCAGTGAAGGAAGCAGGACTGCATAGAGAGAGGAGACGAAGTGTGCTGCAATCAAGATAGAAGAATCAAGCCATGGTGCGCTAAGGACTTGGATGGCTCTTAGAAGCAAGGGGTTGGGTTTATATAACTCTGTGGTCAGTCATTGGATATGGTCTGCTTCCAGGGAGGCAGAGAGACTTTCTTCGGCTGTGGGCAATTCCTGGGGTGGAGTTCAGCTAAAAGGCATCAGCTGCAGTAGTCTGAGGACTAGGGGAATAAATGCTTTAGTCGATGAGCACTCAGCTGCGTGGTCAGATGCTGGAAGGCATCCAGTATCACTAAAGCCATTAAAATTCCCCTGAGAACACTTTTGTAGCATAATCATGCTCATGTACAAACTCTCTTAGGCCTTTGCACTTGCTCTTTCCTCTGCCTGGTTATTCTTTCCCCAGACCTTTTATGTGGCTGATTTTTTTTCTTGACACCTGTTTTTCACTTCTACTATCTCCACTGAGAAGGCTTTTCTGATTACCCTGTGTGATCAGTCACCACTCCTACCAGTCACTGTCTAGGATATCACTCTGTTTTTTTTTTTCCTTTATATAGTGGAATGAGATAAATACAAATACAAATCTCATTATCTGTCCTCCCATCCCTAAAATGTGAGCTCCAGGGATCTTTTCCTGCCTTGTTCACTGCTGCATCCCCTGTGGGCAGAACAGTGCTGATTACATAGTAGATGCCCAATCAATATTTCATGAGTAAATAAGTAAAAATTAAATTTAAGAAAATGGATACCAGAAAAGTTAGAATTTTTCAAATAAGAGATTTTGAGATATTTTTGCTTTTGACACTGGTAAAAGTCAAGTCCAGGCAGGGTATGGTGGCTCATACCTGTAATCCTAGCACTTCGGGAGACCAAGGCGGGTGGATCATCTGAGGTCAGGAGGTGGAGACCAGCCTGACCAACATGGTGAAACCCTGTCTCTACTAACAAGACAAAAAATTAGCCAGGCATGGTGGCACACGCCTGCAATCCCAGCAACGAAGGAGGCTGAGACAGGAGAATTGCTTGAAACCAAGAGGCAGAGGTTGCAGTGACCCAAGATCATGCCATTGTGCTCCAGCTGGGCAACAAGAGTGAAACTCCATCTCAAAAAAAAAAAAAAAAAGAAAGAAAGAAAATCAAGAATATATGTCTCACCACTGTTTAACAGTTTTCAGTCATCCACAGAGAACTACTGGAGAATGTCTCTTGATCATGCAAGATGGATAGGCCTCTAGCAAGAGCTAAGCTCTAAGATCTCACATTGAGTATAATTTTTTTTTTTGCCTCTGGGTAGTTTGAGGGCTCTTATTATTCTAAAAAAAAGAAAAAACTATCCTAGAGGAACATAAATTATCTATTAAAGAGACTTTTGGAATTTTAACATAAAAATCACGAGTGGAATTTGGATAGAATCGACCAGGTACTCCTCTATAATCACCTAAATCATTTTCCTTTAAATAGAAACAAACTGAAATATGTAGTAATTTTCGTGTGTAGAGGCAAAAAGGCACTTAGCACAGCTTGAAGACTCAAATTATTCTGGAAACAACACTGCTGTACTTGGCTTTAATTTGAACTCCATCTCTTAGAAACAGATTTTGAGTCAAGCCTCATGACAACTGCGAACTTCAGAAGGACCTGAAGATAGCAAGACATGGAAGCAGAGCCCTTCTAATCCCTTCCTGTAGCCTTACCCTGCCTGCTTCATCCCTGTTATTGTACCTTACATAGTGATCCCAGTCCAGGAAACACTCCCATGTTTGTTCAGGAAGAATGGAAGGAATCTCTGGAAGTCATTTATTTAGGTTCCTTTTACTAGCCAGGAATGAATGGACATCATTTACCATACATTCACTTTTAGTCATATTTAAATATTTAGATTATTTTACTAAAATGTTGGGTCTTCTGATACAATTAAGAGTCCAGAGAGACAAACAGGAAAGTATTTTGGTAGTATTAAATCACCGAGAATACTTAGGGCAGACCTATAGTATTTTTAAGCAATGGAAGAGAGAGTGAAGAACTGCAGGGCAGCACAAGAGACAATGCCTTGTATGCAGATTTGGCTTTGCTTAAGGAAGTCCCATTAAAGAATTTGAGAAGCTCGGGCAGGCTTGGTGGCTCATGCCTGTAATCCCAGTACTATGAGAGGCCAAAGTGGGCGGATCACTTCAGGTTGGGAGTTCGAGACCAGCCTAGCCATCATGGTGAAACCCTGACTCTACTAAAAATACAAAAATTGACCAGGTGTGGTTAATTACTTGGGAGGCTGAGGCTAGATAATTGTTTGAACGTGAGAGGCGGAGGTTGCAGTGACCTGAGATTGTGCCACTGCACTCCTGCCTGGGTGATAAGAGCAAAACTCTGTGTCAAAAGAAAAAAAAAAAGAATTAGAGAAGCTCAAGGTAGAGAGTGGGGCCTCAGGATATGGTGAACGTTCAGTCATTATAGATGTTCAAATAGAGCATGTACAATCCTTGCAAAGGGTATCCTAGAAAAAATACAAGAAACAGAAGCAAGTTAATCTCTAAGGGCCCTTGCAAACTTAAAGTTCTGTAAGTACAGAGAGTGGCTGGCACTCCACAATTTTGTGTCTCTAGATAGTTGGTTGTTGTGATAAATGCTTTACTTTTAAAATTTTAATTATTATTCTCTTTAAATTCAACCTTTCCTTTGGACTTTTTTATCTTCCTAGATATTTAAATATGAAACTTCTGAGTCGTTTATAGATCAGTCTCTGTTTCTCTTTATTTTTATTTTATTTTTTTTTTAAGCTGGGCTTTCATCATGATGGCCAGGCTGGTCTTGAACTCCTGACCTCAGGTGATCCACCCACCTCAGCCTCCCAAAGTGCTAGGATTACAGGTGTGATCCACCACGCCTGGCCTCTGTTTCTCTCTTTCTCATGCACATCTCTCTGTCATCCTTGACCTGTTGCTTTTTAAAATTAAAAGTCTTTTATTTAATTTTTATTTTTATTAAACTTTTACATACACACAGTTAAAACAAAAGTCTTCCTCTCCCTTCATTTCCTCTTCTCTACAGGCAACCACTGTAAGTTCTTTTCGCTGTTCCATTTGGAATGTATCACCATACAACAGCAGGTTCATATTTCTGGGTCTTGATTTTTTTACATTTAGGTGTGATTTATTGAATTCTCACTAGGAAAATAAGGATTTTATTCTCTTTCACCACATTCCTCACCTCCTTTCTCATCCTTTCTCCCATTGCGTTATAACTTAGGCTAAAGCATCACTCAGTCTTATATTACTGTGACTATTCACAGTTAAGGTACACAGTATGTCTTTTCCTTTATGATTTTTAATTTTTTTATATTTAATAATTATGCTTTTTGTTTGTGTGTGTATTTTCTTTGTTTTTTTTTTTACAGACATACTCATCATTAATTCAAACCCAAACTCTTCTACATTTTTCCAAGTCTCCTCAATTCTTTATTTAGGTGTGTCAGATAATTTATCAATGTTATCTTCTTGAAGAAATGCTCTCCTACAATCTTTTGGCTTGTTCCAAGCTGCTGCAGTCTGGACTGGTTGCCTCTGTAGCTGGTGTAGAGCTGAGATCCTATCTTGGGATTTTCCTTTCCCTGTTGTTCTTAGGCCTACTGTGTAGAGCCTTTTCCTATATCCCATGTCTTCTTTCTTGGTTGACTCTGTAAACCAAAAATAAAATTCAAAGGTCCCCCAACCATCTGAATGGACTTCCTCCCCTAGGCCAGGGCCCTCCAAATTTAACTTGAAAAATTGATTCAAGCCATGACAGGAAGGTGGTGTGGCAGGGGTTGGATACACCTCATTATGCCTTCCTCCTTCTTTTCCTGGAATTCAGGAAAAGCCTGCCAGCCTTTAGCAGCAACACAGACCTTAAGTCTGATAAGAAACATTTATAATCTATTCTCTCTGAAGCCTGTTACCTGGAGGCTTTAGCTGCATAATAAAACTTTAATGCAATCCAGACATTCCTTTCAATCAGAACATTTAAAAATCTACCTATAGCCTGGAAGTTCCCATCCCCTTTCAAGTTGTCCCACCTTTCTGGACCAAACCAATGTATATCTCAAATATATTTTATTGATGTCTCATGTCCCTCTAAAATGTAGAAAACCAAGCTTCACCCCTACTACCTTGGGCACATGTTCTCACGATCTCCTGAGGGCTGTGTCACAGGCCATGGTCACTCATATTTAGCTCAGAATAAATCTGTTCAAATATTTTACTGAATTTGACTCTTTACAATGCTCTCATTTTTGGTAGAGTCACAGGATTCCAGCGAAAGCTTCTTGGAGGCAAATTTTTTGAGACTTTCAGAAGAGAATGTTTTTATTCTACCCTCATACTTGATTGATAACTTTTGGCTGAAGGTAGAATTCTAGAACATTCTTCCTCTAGAATTTTTAATGTCTTATTTTCTGCTTTTTAAGGTTAATGTTAAAAAAAACTAAGTCATTCTAGCTCCTGAAACTGTAGGAAATAAGAATAAATAAAAGGTTCTTCTTCAAAGCTTTCCTCTTAGTTCATTACAAATAAGTAATAGTTTCTTCAACGGTTAATTTACCTTCAAGCTTTTGCTAATAATCTTAAAGTAGCTGTTAGTCATAATAAAGAAATAAGTGTATTCTGTGTTCTTAGTTCTTACACTTTAATCTAGATATTTGGCCTGACATGCCTGGACAAACCCAGACAAGTCTTTGGTCATAGTTTATTACCCTTCCTTATTTGGAAATGTTATTGCTTCTGTAAGCCTTCCTCAAGTTACTTCCTCTTTTCCTTTGTTCTCCTCTGCCTTTACCTCATTAGAAAAGTTTTAAGTTGTTAGCCAACTGGGTTCAGGCTAGACTGTGAAGTCCAGTTCCAGCCAATTCTAGAATATTTTTTTTCTAGAAGGAAGGAATCAGGACACAGCAGTAGGGCGAATGTGTTAGATATAAATCGCCCTGTCTCCTTTGTTCAGTGTCCTCTTGTGGCAAGGTGGCTAACGGAAGCACCCTTTTTTCTGCAGAAAGTAAAGTTGCCGTGCTGAGAAAAATTAAATTTATATTTGAGTGCTACTTCTTCTGTGGCACCGAAAATTTACATGTAACAAAAATTTTGCATGTAAACTGTGTTTTTCTCTTCTCTAACCCCTTGGAAACTTGTAAGATTTTCTCTTTTCTCTGAATATTCTGAAATTTCACAATGATATCTATGTTGACAAAAAGTGTCAAACTCTGTAAAATATTTGAGGAGATTTATTCTGAGCCAAATATGAGTGTCCATGGCCTGTGACACAGCTCTCAGGAGGTCCTGAGAATATGTGCCCAAGGTGGTTAGGGTATAGCTTGGTTTTATGTATTTTAGGAAGGCATAAGACATCAATCCAATACATTTAAGAAATACATTGGTTTGGTTTAGAAAAGCGGGACAACTGAAAGTTGAGGGGCCTGGAATTCCAGGCTGTAGGTAAATTTAAATATTTCCTGGTTTACAATTGGTTGAGGTTGTCTGAAGACCTGGGATTGATAGAAAGGAATGTTCAGGTTAAAGATAAAGGATCGTGGAGACCAAGTTTTATTGTGGAGAGGAAGCTCTTAGGTAGCAGACTTCAGAAAGAGCAGGTTTTAAATTGTTTTTTATTGGACTTAAAAGGGTTCTTAGTTGATTATCCCCCAGATCTGGGAAGGAAGGAAGGAAAACAAGGGGGATGCGGATTCTCTATAGAATGTGGATTTTTCCCACAAGAGACTTTGCAGGGCAATTTTAAGGTATGGCAAGGGAATATATTTTGGAGTTAAATATTTTTTCCCTTGTCTCATAATGTTATGCTAGAGTCAGATTGAAAAGTAAGTCATGTTATATAGGGTCAAATAAAGCCCATCTGATGAGAATTTATGGTTTGTAGGGCATGACTCCCTAGACCTCTTAGGTAGGAATTTGGGTAAGATATGAGCTTAGTCCTCATCTATTTTTATTATCTGTGCTGGCCATGTGGATTAGGCCTGTAAAGTCTAGAAAAACATGTCCTGTAGCTCTGGGCTATTTTCTTGAATCATTCCTTTAATGGTTTCCTTCCCTCCATTCTCTCTATTCTGCTGGAAACTCTATGATTTGGCTGGTGAATCTGCTGGGCTGGCTCTCTAATGTTGCTGTCCTTCCACTCCTGGTTTTCAGCTCTTTTTGCTCTCCTCTCTGGGAGATTTCTCCACTGTTATTTTCCAAAATGTCCACTGAGTTTTTCATTTTGACCCTTGGATTTTTAATATGTTTCATTTTGGCTCTCTTCTTTATTTTGTTTTAATACTATTCTGTTTTTATTTCATGGATATAATATCCCCTTCTATTTCTCGAAGATTATCAAGATTAGATTTATTCCCCATGGTCCCTTAAGAGTCCATTCCCAAAAGTTGGTTTTTTAAATCAGTTGATTAAATTTTGGCTTCTGTTATTCAGCTTAGATACTTTCCTCATGTGTCTGCTGATTCTCCTGTGTGAGAGTAGAGAATTAGACTTGTATGGAAAAGTCTAATTCTGCATGAAGCCTGGCATGGTGGCTCATGCTTGTAATCCCAGCACTTTGGGAGGCCAAGGTGGGAGGATTGTCTGAAGCCAGGAGTTTGAGCAACATAGTGAGACCCCTATCTCTTCCAAAAAATACAAAAAATTAGCTGGATGTGGTGGCATGTGCCTATAGTTCCAGCTACTTGGGAGGCTGAGGTGGAAGTATCTCTTGAACCCAGGAAGTGGAGGCTGCAATGAGTTCAGATTGTACTACTGCACTCCAGCTTGGGTGACAGAGTAAGACCCTGTCTCAAAAAAAAAGAGAGAAAGAAAAAAGAAAAACAACTGTACTGATTTTACTGGATAGTTGGTGATTGTCATTTATGGGATGCACCACAGGATGATTTGGCTGGGCCTTTTCGTATCTTCCAGTATCAGTTTTTCCTTTTGGGTTGGTCAAATTCACTGAAAAAGAATCTTTTCATCTCCTGTCTAGAAAATATGTGTGTGTTGCTAGAATTCTGGGATCCAGATTGGAGAAGAGAACTGGAAATTTTAGCATGGACATGTAAACCCTAATATAAAATACTCCTACCTTTATTTTCCATATCATATTCTTATCCTTATCTGTGCTAGATGCTCCTTAGTATAGAGATCCTGTATTGTATTTTTTTTCAGATAATAAAACTCCTGTTTGCAAGGAAAGAGGGGTTTTAGTGATCTATTTCTCAAACAACAAACTTCCAACCAGTCTTATCTTTTTTTTTTTTTTTTTTTTTTGAGACAGGGTTTCTCTCTCTCACCCAAGCTGGAGTGCCGTGGCGTGATCACAGCTCTCTGCAGCCTGGAACTCCTGGGCTCAAGCAATCCTTCCATCTCAGCCTCCCAAGTAGCTGGAAGTGCACCACCATGCCTGGCTACATTTTAAAATTTTTGTAGAGTTGAGGTCTCCCTATGTTAACCAGGCTGATGTCAAACTCCTGGGCTCAAATAATTCTTCCACCTTGGCCTCACAAAATGCTGGGATTATAGGTGTAAGCCACTGTGCCTGGTCCAGTCCTCTTATTTTTAACTCTATTTCTAGAAGTACTTGGTGTTCCCAGTTTCTGAGGTTCTGGGGGATTCTGTGTTATAAATTGGGTTGCTTCAATCCATCATCTTTATCTGTGAATTTCAACCTTAGAAATCTCTTTTTTCTATACTCTCTATCAAGGACATAGTATCTTTAGTATTTTTCAAATGTATGATGTTAATAGCTTTTAAAAATAACCATGTTTTCTGTGGTGATATTAGCTTATAGTTTTGTCTTACACTCTTTATGAACAAGCATGGAATACTGCCCAAATTTTACTTTACATTTGTCACTTCTTGCTCATAAAATGGTAATGAATCACTATGTAATTAAATACTATTTTTTATCCTGCATTCTAGGATCTTCATGATGAATCCACATCTTTCTGGGCTAATATTCCATTACTATATACATTCAATAAAATAAGTATGGATTCTTCATGATTCCCTCTCCTGCTTTATGACTTCTTGTCTCTTTGTTTCTCACAGTTCTTGGAGCATGGAAGTTCCTCCCTACCCTTTCTGACTATTGCAATCTTATTTCCCCCTCAGTGCTCATTTCCAGGGTGACTTCTTTCATGGAATCTTTATTTCGGTATTCCTTTATTCATGTAGTCATCTTTTTGCTCATTCATTTTATATTTATGGAGCTCCTACCATGTGCTAGGCAATGTGCTAGGCTACAGGGATACAAAATAAGCAATAAAGACATTGTCCCTGCCTTCACAGAGCTTACAGTGTAGTGAGAACAGGATGAAAGTGGGAGACAGACTTAAATAGTTACACAATAAATACATAGCTATAAGTTGTGATGAGCATTATGAAGAACCAATTGTATCTATAAAGTGAACAAAGTCTTCCCTGCCTAAGTGACATTTGGGCTACAATGTGAAGATGGGGAGAGGATAGAGCATTATTGGGAAAGGAAGGACAAGGGAAAAACTAGGAAGTACAAAGTACTGAGGAATGTTCAATGACCTGAAGGAAGACCAAAGTGACAGAGAGCAAAGAGAGAGTGATACAGTGGCAGATGGTGGGGCTGGAGAGTTAGGCAGGGGCTAGGTCAAACAAGCCTTTGTAATCTAAATTAAGGAATTTTGCACCTTACCATAAGGCTGATGAAAAGTTCCTGAAGTGGTTTGAGTGGGAAAACCTATGACTAGATTTATATTTTTACCACATCGGTTCACCTGCAGTGTGCAGAGAATATTGAGTGGACTCAGAATGGAAGCAGGGAGGCTATTTAGGAGGCAGTGCAATTCATGCCTATGGGAGATAATGGTGGCTTGAACTCAGGCTATGGCAATGGTGATGGAAAGAATGTTTGAAAAGTATTTAGAAGGTAAAATTGACAGGACTTGATGGACTGGATGTGGCTGGTAAGGGAGAGGGAATAATGAGGAAAGATTCCTGGATTTCTGGCTTGTTCAAAGGGGTGGATCTTGATTCACTAAAATGAGAATAATTGTCTCCTCTTTTAGGACGTAAAAGAATAATGCAAGCCAAAATGTGCTATTTTGCATGTGTTTTTTTCTGACTCTCCCCACTGAACTATAAGCATAGTGAGGGAGAGAATATGCTTCATTACCATATTTACAGATCCTCCTATCCTCAAAGTGTCCAGTATAGTGTTTATTGCTGGGGTTTGTCCCACAGACCCCAGCTGCATGACAGATGAATAAATGCACTCACACACAGAATACAGTGAATGAGTGGGCTAGGGGGTTGTGAGCTACTCATAGAGAGAGATTGCAGCTACAGACTCTGACTAGTTTGCCCTCTCTGCATTTATTCAGTATAGATTTAATAACAGAGGCTGTAAGTCAACACACTTGTTGAGAAAGATTAAAGGCCAGGTTTTGAGTCCAAAACACTATTAGAGGATAATCTCCCTGGTCGACCCTCCCCCAAGAGGGTTATCTGGCTCAAGAGTTAGTTTTAAGACCACATGAGTAAACAAGTTATTCAGATAAACTCCCCCGCATACCCTAGCTATTTGCTTTTCTTATTAACTAAATGTAAAGGGGGTTTAGGGTGCCTTCAGCTGAAACTTCTACTGAAACTATGCAAATTTCTTGGCCTTCCAAGAAGGTTTGTGACTATATTCTATAACTTTATCTAATATGTTTCCCACCACCCTGAGTGGATCCCCACAGTTTATACCAGTGGATGGAAGAGATAATGCTTGATTCTGATTTTAGAAACTGGAATGTACCTGAGAGTTGGACTTTAAAAAAAATAGGCGACCAGGTGTGGTAGCTCATGCCTGTAATCCCAGCACTTTGGAAGGCTGAGGCAGGTGGATCCTGAGGTCAGGAGATCGAGACCAGACTGGCTAACATGGTGAAATCCCGTCTCCACTAAAAATACAAAAAAATAGGCAGGTGTGGTTGTACATGCCTGTAATCCCAGCTACTCAGGAGACTGAGGCAGGGGAATTGCTTGTACTTGGGAGGTGGAGATTGTAGTGAGCCGAGATTGTGCCACTACATTCTAGCCTGGGCAACAGAGTGAGACTCTGTCTCAAAAAAAAAAAAAAAAGGCTTAGGAAAGATTTTTACCTCCATCTTCTAATATTTTTTTCCAAGTTGTCTGAAAACCAAATGAAATAGCAAATATAAAAATATATGGGAGAGAAAAAGATCTCTCAAAAGGAATTTATGTCATTATTATCATTATACTTATGTTTTCTTTGGCTCTCAATTTAAGTTCCATATATTTCTCTTATTTGTAAAAAGGAGAACTAGGTAAGACATATTAGCAAAGGATCTAATCAGTGCCAGATATAATGAGATAGTTTTGTTCTTTCTACTGGGATGTCTGCTGGACCACTTCCAGATATTATCCCATATGTGTTTGCAGAAACTTCTTCCTTACTTAGTGAATTGTGTAGTATTTGTTCTCATTGAATCTTTTTTTTTTCAGTGGAAAATAACTTTTATTGAGACTCCACCATCTGCAAAATCTGTTTCTGGCATTAAGCTCCTTCTTCCTTTGCAATTCGGTCTTTCTTAAGTGGTCCCATGAATGCTTTCTTCACCTCTATGGTCTGGAAACAGCCACTGCCAAACTTGGAGGTAGCGTCAATGAACTTAAGGTCAATTTCCAGAGCCCACTGCTTAGTCTGCACCAGCAAGGACTTGTGAAGGATCAGCACTCACTTCTTGATTCCCACCACATAGCCTTTCAGCACAACAAAGGCATTGGTCACTTCACCGTAGTGGACAAAGCCACCCAGAGGGTTGATGCTCTTGTTAGACAGGTCATAGTCAGTGGAGGCGTTGTTCTTGATGAGCTTGCCGTCCTTGATAAGGTAGCCCTGGCCAATCTTATAGATCTTCTTGTTGATCTTAGTGCAGTGATGGTAGCCTTTCTGCCCAGCACGTGCCACAGAGAAGGCCACATGGGTGGGATTCCATGCCCCAATACAGGCCACCTTGCACAGGTCTTGGGGGGTCTTGTGGGGCGGCCTCTTGCTGCGTCAACAACTGGTGACCTCTTTGTAGCCTTTGCCCTTCGTCACCCCAATGATGTCGATCATCTCGTCCTGCCCAAACAGTTGGTTCACAGGTACCTGCTGCTCCAGCCTCTCGTGGGCCCAGTCCAGCTTCTCAGCCATGGTGCCTCTGTTCACCCAGATCTCCATCAGATGGGTCTTCTTCTGGCACAGAGGAAGCAGGAGCATCTGGGTATGGGCAATGATGCAGATAACTTGGTAGGCCTTCTCCAGCTGCTTCTTGCCATCCTCATCCTGCCATTTCTTGCAATACTTGGTGAAGGCCTTCTTCTTAGATTTATGCCAGTTCTTACAGAAACGCCTCTTGCACTTATCGCTGATGTGCTCAGCGAAGACGGTCTTGAAGGTCCAGAGGCCTCAAGGGGTTTCCACGTAGCCCACAATGACCACAACTACCATGGGTGGCATCTCCACAATGGTCACAGCCTCCACCTCCTTCTCGTTCACCTTGGATCCTGGCCTGTTGACTTCCTGCACGATGTGGGTCATGCCAGGAATGCTGTGAGGTGGACCGGCTTGGAAGGGTCACCCTTCGGGAAGCTCTTCACCTTCCTACGATACCTGCTGCTGCGCTTCCGAGGCAGGAAGCCAACGGACCCATGTCTGGGAGCGGAGAACTTTCTGTGAGATATCACACTGTCAAATCCCACCAGTAGAGCTGTCCTCATTGCATCTTAATCAGTCTTTAAGTAAAAGCAATTACTTAATAAACGTTGAAATTAACTGGTTCTTGAAAGCATACATGGTTTGTTAGGAAGACCTTTGTAAATATCAGTAAAACAAATGTCATAGGACATTTGGAAGACAAACAAATGATCTTTCTGGTTCATAGAAAGATGAACCAGAATACTATAGACCCCTAAAACAGTGCAGCTTATCACCTAGCCAGTGTAAACGATTGTGAAATATTCAGTGGTGCTTTCTTTGATGGTTAAAAAGGGCTTTTATTTATCTTTTGGGGTAAATTAACTATTTGGAAAATATCAATAATGAGGGACAGTATTTTGCACTTTGATCTTTTCTATTGCCTCATGTTACCACTGTACTAGCAAGCAGAAAAATATTATATCCCAATTTATTTGAGTGATATATCTATACTGAAGTTCAATTTCACCTCTGAAGTGAATATGAATTGTATTTAATGAAACTCTAAGAGCAGTTGTACAAAGTGAAAAGGCCAAATAATTTGGAATTAAATTTGTCAAGTAAGATTTTACAAAAGTGACATATTTTCTTTTTTCATTCTTCATCATACTCATAATTCAAAACTGAGTCCAAACGTCACATCCTGTATTCTGATTAGTCTCTTCTCTACCTGGCAGAATTAGGCTTTTTCCTCTGGGCTGAAACAGCCTCTTTTCCTTTTGTCTGAAATAAAACTTATAACATGATATTGTAAATTTTGGGTTTCCTGGAGGAAATGATTTTCTATTACTCATCTTTGAACCCCCTATGCCCATCAGAGTTCTTGGCCCACAGCAAGAACTCAGCATGTTTGTTGAATGAATAATGTAAATTCCCCCAAAGCACATGAATTCATTTCATGCTAAAAATTTCATGTTCAAATATGTATTAGCTAGTTTCTGTAACAAATAAATTCCAAAATTTCAGAGGCTTAACCAAATGGAATTTTATTTTTTATTCATATAACAGCAATGTGGTTGTTCTTGGTCAGCAGGAGGGTATCTTTTAAGGACTCATATTCCTTTCTTATATCTCTGCCTTTTTCTAGGGCCTCAGTCAGATCTTAAATTTGTGTTGATTTACATCCTTAAAATATAGAAATCCCTGGATATATTCTTATATAATGCAATGCATACTGCCTTAGGCAAGCTACTTATCTCTCATTAATTCATATACTTAATATTTATTTGAGAGTCTACTACATATAAGACAGTTCTTTAGGCTCTTAGAATATAACAGTGAATAAAACAAAGATCTCTGCCTTTGTGAAACTTACATTTTATTGGAGGTATACAACGATTAATGAGTTAAATAAATAAAATCATACAGTATGTTAGAAGGTGATAAGTGCTATGGAAAAATAAAAGGTGTGGCCAGGCAAAGGAGATTAGGAGTATGTAGATGAGTAGTTGAAAGGTGGACAGATTTACATGGTAGTGGAAATCGACAGTTCTGTTTTGGCCACTCACTTGACAGAAGGGCTGTGAAGGAGGCAGGAGGTTTGAGGAATCTGAAGTTTGTGGGAGAAGACTAAGCCTGAGATAGAAACTTGAGAGTGATCAGTGTGTGAATGTGATTTGCACCCAGGAAAGTGTATGTGATCTCCAAGGGAGTAAGGTTAGGTTGAAAGGAGGTGAAATCTGAGGACTGAGCCCAGGGATATGCCAGCATTCATAGATTTCTAGAGAAGGCAGAGCCAGCATGAGACTGAGCAGTGCCAAACCAGTGGAGGGTTAGGGTGTCGGAACCTGATGCAGAAGAATGTAGATGAGCACATCAAATGCGGCTAAGAGGATGAGGAAGAAGAGGACTGAGAATTGTCAACTGGCTTTGGATAAAAGGAGATATTGCTGATCTTGGTAAGAGGCATTTCTGTGAAGTAGAGGAGTAGAAAGATAGATTAAAGTGGTTAGAGGGGGAATGAATAAGTGTGAATGGTAAATATATAGCACTTTTCCAAGGAGTTTTGCTATGAAAGGGGGCAGAGAAGGGAGGTGGTAGCAGGGTATAGAGAGTGTGTGTGTGTGTGTGTGTGTGTGTGTGTGTGTGTGTGTGTGTGTCTACCTATGGACAAAGGAGGTTGTTTTGCTTTCTTCTCTCTTCTTTAAAAAGACAAACAAACAAACCATGGGTATGTTATTATGACATGTGTGCCACCAAAGGACTTGACCTAGTAGAGAGAAGGCATTGTTGAGGTGGAAGAGATAGGAGAATTTGAGAAGTGAAGCCTTGCGAATGCCAGAGAGGATGGGATTCATAGCTCAAGTGGGTCTTTCTTGAGGGAAGTGACACAAACGGCAGCTTGGCTAATAAGGAAGCTTGGGCACTGGATGAGGCAGCATGCCCTTTTTTATCCTATTGGACAATTCTCTAAATTCAAATACATTGTCAATTGGATGCCTACCTGGATTCGAAAGATCTTATGACATTGAAATTCACAGCATGTTCTCAATTTGGTGGCGGAAGAGATAGTGAGAAGCCTGGCTGACTCTTCCTATCCTTTTACTCTCAGTTTATCACTTCCTTGAGATGCTACCCTCATATGGATTATGTTCTGCTATTTGCTAATACAGAACATGAACTTCTCCCGTTACGGCACTTACCAAATTTTATTTTAGTTTTTTGATAAGTTTTCTTGTTTTTTCGCTTAACTAAAAATTCCATGAGGACAGCAACCATATTTTTCTTTCCCTCTATTGTATCTCCAAAACCTGCACAGCCAGGCATGAAAGGAGAGTTGAATACAGATATGCTTGGCAGGCAGTGGGAATATAATACATATATTTATTGAAAAATAAATAAATAAGATTTATTTATTTATATAATATGATGAGAGAGTGTTCACATTTAAATTAACTTCCTTTTAGATTTCTTTGGCAAGATCTCAGGAAATCCTTTTCTAATCCAATGAGAGGTAGGGATTTTATGTGGAAAAGAGTCTTTAATGATATCTACTCAGACATCCATTTTTTTCCTTGCATTGTCACAAAACATCTGAATTAGATTATTGCTGAAAAAATATAATTGCATTACATTCAAATGATTTCGTGACACAAATTATTTGTTAATAAAGCTTCTTACACATATATAATAGATACCAATTTTTTTCCTGACATTCAGGAAATAATTTTATCATTCTTTAGAAGGACTTTATTAGAACTGGTATTAGCTCCCACCTGCACAAACCAGTGAAAAATCCAGTATTAATCATTTTTAAAAGATGTCTGACCTTGTTTTATACAGTCATGCTGTGGGTTTGTATCATCTTTATAAAGGGTCCTGCAGCCTCCCAATTCTTGAGTGGGGCAAATCCCTGGTCTCATCCAGGGTTTCATTTATGGCTGTTATTCCTATGGTCACATGATGCTGTAGCTCTGATGCTGGGTCCATTTGTGGTCCCATTTGTGGGCCCAGCATTGCTGTTCCACAGCCCCAGATCCAGGTCCTTGCTCAGGTTCTACGGAAACTCTACATGACAGCATCTTGGGTAGGACCCCAAACTGGGCTCCTGATGTCCTGGCCTGTACCTTTTAAGTGCCTGACACCTTCAAGACCCTGCCCCTGAGCTGCTGCAGAATCTGCAAACCTTGTCCTTATTCAAAATTCTGCATTATCTAGTGGAACAATGCCTACTTCTCCCCTTCCAATCTCCCCAGTACAGAAAAATTCATCCTACTTCTTCTTTCAAAAATAGGGCTTCAGGAAGCACTAGAAAACCCAGAGAACCTAGCCTCAGACCCACCACAAACAAATCTGTGTTTTTGGGAATGAAAAGGACCTGACCTCAGAAACACAGAGGCTTGATTCCTTCCTTTCAGATGGAGCTATAGCAACAGGAAAAAAAAAAAGTACAAATTAATTTCCCAGCAGGTCACCCTGCTATATAATATTTTCAATAAGTCATGTCATAAACATTCAATCCACATTTGCTGAATGCACTGGATTCTAACACTACACAAGAAACTCCTTTAGTATACAGATAACATTTTTAATTAGCACTTTGCATAAATGGTTGGGCTAGAGGCCTTAAAAATTTGTGGTCTGGAAAGTAAAATTAAACATTATCTTTAACTTCACTGTTTTTAATATTCTTAATTTGTCTGAAACATTTTTCACACAAAACTGACCTATTTCTATGTGGCTGACTAAAGATACTAAGCTCATGTAGGATTTAACTGTTGATATTTTATTTTCTTTAGCTTGCAGACAGAAATATTTATTTTGGTCACCTGAAACATATACTCACAGTTAGATTTGGGGGTATGTAAGCATTGTGTTTACAGGCAAAGAATGATCAAGTATCTGCACCTCTCTGTTCCTCTCTGGGATTTACTGTCAAGAGCCCATGCTTGCCTGGTCACAGGATCACCTGGTCAGTCTGGCTTCTGTGGAAGTCTGTTATTTTCCTTGATTTCTGGGGTTAGAATGAGTGACCAGAAACACATTATGTTTCCCAGGGTACAAGCCTATTGAGGTTGCTGGAAAATGAGCACAATTAGGATCAGCTCATTAACTGCAATGTTTTTCAATGCATCACACTGAGCATGTAACCCTATGTGGTCAAAGGCATTGCGCCCATTAGCCAGCACCTGGACAATCACCTTTCCATGTGTTTTTTCTGAAAGGTTTCACACTCTCTATAACTGAAGCAAGGAAAATAGAACACCTTTAATGAGCAATTACAATTAATACCCTGACTCATTGAAAAGTAACAATTGTGGTATGTTAGGTATTAGTGTATTACTTGCAATCATGTTTGATTTTGATTTTATTTTACAGCTAGCACTTTTTCTAAGAAGATTTCTTGAATATTTTTGGAAAGAAACTATAATTCTGATTCAATATAGATTCAAAGACTAGATATATGTGGCCATGCCTACGACATTCTAGGTGGCCTCAGGCAAGCCATTTTACAAATAATGATGAGCTGGGCTAAATCAGTGCTTCCCCATCATGGGGGAAAAATCCCCTTGGGAGCTTTTAAAAGTACCAATTTTCAGGTTCTATCCCCAGATCAATTAAACCAGACATTGTGGGGTGGGATCTGGCAGTTGTATTATGTAGCAGCTTCTCCAAGTGATTTTACTGTGCAGCCAGGATTGAGAACCAATGGACTGGATGATCTATACATGTTTCACTAGCTTTCACAGTCTATGAATTATTTCAGTGTGTTTTCCCTGGAAGGAAGTTTCTATTATACTGTAGTCTTTTTATTCTAATTTTTGGTGGCATTTCCCTTATTTTTCAATGTAAACATTCATTAGGTAGTTTGAAGAAGTAAACATCACAATTTTGTATTTGAGCTTTCTAACAACAGAGCTGGAGAGGAGGGCACTTTTGGTGTTGGCTGTGCTATGAGTCTATATGCAAATGAGGGGCGGTCTCGAATGCCTGGGTATTCAACCAGTGTGTTTGTGACCCAAGGGCCTGGCTAACTCCCTCAAGGGTATTCATTCCTGCCTCAGCACTAAGATTAGGACTCAGAATCATCTGAGCATTACTGAATAGAAATCCTTTAGAACTCCAAGTGTGAAGGATGCTAGGTGGTGCTAATGTGCAGCTGGCTTGAGAAACATTGACCACATTGATACAATCTAATTCCTTATAAAATGTAAAATATAATTGGCACCCTGTAATTTAATTACCAAATGTATAGCATAAGACTAGCTGTGTAGTTTAGGCTAGTTAATTATCTTCTCTAAGCCAGAATTTTGATCTATAACATAGAGCTAATAATACCTTTTAATTGGATTATAGTGAAGCTTGGTTGAGACGACTGAGGAAATGAGCTTAGTTTACTGCCTGGAACATGGTAATCACTCAAAAATGTTACCTATTATTACTAAAACTATGACTAGTGGGGATGGGGGCGGGGCGCGGTGGCTCACGCCTGTAATCCCAGCACTTTGGGAGGTTGAGGTGGGTGGATGACGAGGTCAGAAGATTGAGACCAACCTGGCCAACATGGTGAAACCCCATCTCTACTAAAAATACAAAAAAATTAGCTGGGCATGGTGGCGCACGCCTGCAGTCCCAGCTACTTGGGAGGCTGAGGCAGGAGAATCCCTTGAACCAGGGAGTTGGAGGTTGCAGTAGACCAAGATCGTGCCACTGCACTCCAGCCTGAAGTCAGAGTGAGACTCTGTCTCAAAACAAAAACAAAACAAAAAAAAACTACGGCTCTATTGTTGTTATATTATTATTTACTTTTATATTGATATTAAAAAAACATGGATGTGGGAGTGGGGGAAGGGACAAGCCTTCTTTTTTATGATTAACAGGAGGAGTTGATAGGAACCAAAAGTTCCAGGGAATTAACACACACACACACACACACACACACACACACACACACACACATTTATATATAACACATTATGCACGTGAGTCCCAGAGAAGCAGGAAGCTGCAGCAAGAAGCAACTAGCACATGGCAACACCTGATCATGTGCATCACAGACTCAAGCAAAGCCATTCCTCTGGCTAGGGCAGCAGCAATCCCCACCTTCCCACCTGCTCACAAAAGAGAAAAAAGAAACTTCCTTTTTTTTTTTTTTTAGATGGAGTCTGGCTCTGTTGCCCAGGCCAGAGTGCAGTGGTGTGATCTTGGCTCATTGCAACCTCCACCTCCTGGGTTCAAGTAAGTCTCCTGCCTAAGCCTCCTGAGTAGCTGGGACTACAGGCGCCTGCCCCCCACGCCAGGCTAATTTTTGTGTTTTTAGTAGAGACGAATTTTTGCCATGTTGCCCAGGCTGGTCTTGAATTTCTGACCTCAAGTGATCTGACCACCTTTGCTTCCCAAGGTGCTGGGATTATAGGCGTGAGCCACCCAGCTGGGCCAAAACTTCCCTTTTTTAGGGCCATCCAGTAAAATTTCTGCCCTCATTACCAGGAAGAAGAAAAGAAAGAAAAAGAAGTCCAAGCTGATACTGCCTTGATGGCAGGCAGTGGCTATTTTCTCCTCTTTGCCAAAGCAGGACATGTTGTTTATTTATTTATTACTTATTATCTCTTTCCACAAGTTCTGAAGGACACGTTATTTTTAACACTGAGGCTGGAAGGGCACATCACTGTCCCACACAAATACTTCAAACAGTTGCCTTCAAGATCCTGTGGTTCTGTACCTGACTTTTTTTTTTTTTCTTTTTTTGATTCTGAAAAGAACAGTTGGGATGAAAAGCATTCGTCCCTTGCTTCCTTTTAGATGGACTCTAGGGAGTGGGTTTTCTTTAAGCCTGGCAAAAATTCTGGAGCCAATCTCTGGCACATCAGAGTGCCAGGCGGGGCCTTGGGACTCAGGGTCTGTGCTGAAAGTCTCCTGCTCACTGACCTCTAGAGATACATAAATATTTTTTAATTTACAGGGGAGGTGCACAGCACACCTTCCTCCACTGGGATAAAGGAGGCCCAAATTCCCATTCCCCCAAACACACATAGGCACACATTGAGAAAGGCACAGCTAGGGTGAAGGTGAGCAGAAGGCCCCTTGGGAGGACATGGCACCAACAGCTGCAAGGGATGTGGAGGGGTGGAGCTCATCACCTCTGGAGGTGGGTGGGGGCAGGAGAAGAAAAGTGTCAGGGCTCCAGAGGAAATAGCAGAAGGAAAAAGGCAGATGAGAAAACCAACAGGAAACCTAGAAAAGAGATGAGAGGAAGGAAAGAAAAGAGAGAGTGGAAAAAGAGAAACAGATCAGGGGTGAAAACAGGTTGTGGGCAACAGAACAAAATAGGAGGGAAACAGCCAGAGGGAAAGGGAAGAAGATGCATCAGGGAACTGGGAAAGCGTGCAATGAATTTGGAAAAAAAGTAAAAGGGAGAGGAGGGGAGACAGGAAGAGAAAAACAGAGGAAATGAATACTCAATAAAGAAAACTCAGGCGAGAAGGATGAAGAGGTTGCAGAAGGAAACGGAGCCTTTTGGAAGTCTTAGACGTTGACAAAAACCAGGTGGGCAGAGTACACTAGGTCGCCCACATAGGCCAGCAGGTTGACAGCCGTCAGGATGGTCACAGCCAGTCGGCGGTCCCAGCTACACACATGGTAGGGATTTCTGTCGCTGCAGCTCACATCTACCGCCCGCCAGAGCTGGGCGCTATACTTCTCGCTGAACTGGTAGAGAGGCCAGAGGACAAGGACAGTGGCATAGAGGATGACGGACAGCAAGGCCAGCCCCAGCAGGAACCTGGGGAAGGGGATGGGCAGCATGTTGGTGCAGTGCCCCAGGCTCAGCAGGATAGTGAGGGCTGCCAGGACGAAGCAGATGGCGTACACTGCTATGCACCACTCCAGGGCCGGCCAGTTGCGGTACAGGTAGGGGCTGCTGATGAACACGAAGATGATGCAGGCTACGAAGGTCTCCAGCACCTTCAGCAGCCCCAGGTCGGTGGCCATGTAGCCAGCGATCTCGCCAGGACTGGCCCGGGTCCGGGCTACTTCGGTGGTGTAAGCCACACAGGCGATGCAGGAAAAGACGGTGGCGGTGATGGCGTGGTCGCGGGTACGGCCGTGGGACAGGAACTGCACGTAGGTGGTGGGGTAGATGATGGAGGCCAAGAGGCAGGAGAGGGCCGCGTAGCAGGCGAAGGTGATGGGGAAGTTGTGCCAAAGCAAGGGGAACCGGGTGTAGAATCCGCCCAGCTCCACAAGGAGGATGACCAGGGTCATGGCGAAGCAGAAGCACCAGATAAGCATGGAAAAGTTACCCATGGGCCCGGCCCAGGCGGCCGCGCTGGCCACCAGCGAGAAGGCCACACAGGTAGACACCAGCTCCAGCAGGCGGAGGAGACCCAGGGGCTGGGTCAGGGCCCGAGGGGACCCTACGACGGTTGGGGACCCCACAGTGGTCGTGACGGTCGTGACGGTTGGGTGGGTAACAGTCACCTGCATGGCTGCGGTCCTGGCTGAGGAACTCACGGAGAAAGCGCTGGTTGTGGGAACGGATTAAGTCGCACACCTGGAAAAGGCTGGGTAGAGCGCCAGAGAGCCAGAGAGGATGTCAGTGTCCACTGGGACTGGGCTCCTCCCTCCTTGGACCCGCCGCCCGGCGGGCCGGGAACCTGGCACCGAGCCCGGAAAAGGCGGGGCTTTGACCCCAGGGAAGTCCCTCCCCTTTCCTTCTTCCGGTTCCAGTAGCTGCATGGGCCGCGCTGGAGGGAACCCAGCGGAAGTGCACACGCGCGGGCAGGCGTGGGTGCGTGTGTGACGGTAAGCCTGCTCTGACAGGAGCCAGGGGACAGTGCTGCAGGGTGGGCGGTCCAGTCAGGCCCGGCTTTCCGCACCTTTTAAAGTCAGCCTAACCATCATTTTTAATTTTTAGTTTGTTTGAGAAAGGGCCTCACTCTGTTGTCCAGGCTGGAGTGCAGTGGCACGATCAGGGCTTACTGCGGCCTTCACCTTCCAGGCTCAGGTGGTCCGCCCACTTCAGCCTCCCAGGTAGCTCGGACTACAGGCACCAGGCACCACCTGCCTGGCTAATTTTTGTGTTTTTTAGTAGAAGTGGGATTTTGCCATGTTGCCCAGGCTGGTCTGGAACTCCTTGGCTCAAGTAATCCACCTGCCTCAGCCTCCCAAAGTGCTGAGGTCAGAGGCGTTGGAACCAGAGCAACTTCATCTTGAATAGGAGCTGAGTAAAATAAGGCCACACCTACTGGGCTGCATTCCCAGAGGTTAGGCATTCCAAGTCACAAGTTGAGCTAGGAAGTCAGCACAAGATACAGGTCGTAAAGACCTTGTTGATAAAACAGGTTGCAGTAAAGAAGCCAGCTATAACCCACCAAAACCAAGATGGCGATGAGAGTGTCCTGGTCATCCTCACTGCTACACTCTCACCAGCGGCATGACAGTTCACAAACGCCATGGAAACCTCAGTAAGTTATCCTATATGGTTTAAAAAAGGGAAACATGAATAATCCACCCCTTGTTTAGCATATAATCAAGAAATAACCATAAAAATGGGCAACCAATAGCCCTCTGGGCTGCTCAGTCTGTGGAGTAGCCATTCTTTTATTCCTTTACTTTCCTAATCAACTTGCTTTGACTTTATGGACTGTCTTTGAATTCTTTCTTGATCGAGATCCAACAACCCTCTCAGGGTCCAGATGGAGACTCTTTTCTGGTAACAATGGGATTACAGGCTCGAGCCACCATGCCTGGCTGTTATCATTATTGATCTATGGCCAAGGCTGGGTCCAGGAAAATCTGCAGTCATACATTCATTCCATTTCTTGTCATTCTTTGGGGTCCACACCCACAGCTTGGCCTCTAGGGACCACAGGCTGTGGGGAAGTGGAGGGCTGAAAAGCCATACACTCACCTTCAGCTTTTCTTTTCATCTGCTTTGTGCAGCTCTACTCCCTAAGTCCATCTGCGCTTGGATGAATAAGTGTCCTGGCTCTCTTATAGAGCCTAGGTTCAAAGTTCTTCATATTCATGCATTTGTTCATTCATTCATAAATTCATTCATTTATGTACTTCCTCATTCAAAGCAATACTTAGGTATTAAATATACGGAAAAGTTTCTTTCCTGAGGCAGAAATAATTTGTATTCAAGCATATAAACACAACTGTTTCTTTCTGTGCTGTTTTGAAAGTGAAAGTGTGTTTTCTAAAGAGGTAGGGAAAGACTTCAGAGAAAACTGCATGTTGATTCTGGGAGGCTGTGGAAGCAGTAAAGAAGTTGGCTAAAATCTAAGAAAACCAAGATGGTGATGAGAGTGTCTTAGTCGTCCTCACTGGTGCCATGACAGTTTACAAATGCCATGGGAACTCCCTCACAGTCCAAACTATGTGTGGGAGCAATTGCTTCATTGGGGTGCTAGGAGATACCAGCAGTACCCAGACTCCCGAGCTCAGGTTCTACCCAGCACATGACAGACACTTGCTCATGCTACTTCTCTTCACCATATGTTTACATTAAATGGGCATGTGTATTCTTCACATTATTGGGCAGGTAGCTGTGCTCAGTATAAATAATTTATTTGTTTGAGGGTGTGACCAGTTTACATTGAGTGAGAATTTCAATTGAGTCACTGGGTTTGAAGTCCCAAGTAGAAAATGTTATTTCCATAGAGCAAAAGGATGAAGAAAGTTTGTTAACTTGTATTTGTTGTTTTTGTATCACTGAGGCTCTTGCTCATTGACGGTCAGCAAATCAAGGTCAGGCTTTCAATATGTTCACTGCGCTGGGTGCTGCAGGAAGTGACAGGCTGCTGCTAGTGTTACCCACATAATGCAAAGTTGCTGCAAAAAGCTCTTCCAGTCTTTTCTATGTAGAATATAGTAACTAAAGAGTGGAATCTATGGCCAGGTATGGTGGCTCACACCTGTAATCCCAGCACTTTGGGAGGCCGAAGCAGGCGGATCACAAAGTGAAGAGATCGAGATCATCCTGGCCAACATGATGAAACCCCATCTCTACTAAGCATACAAAAATTAGCCAGGCGTAGTGGTGTGGGCCTGTAGTCCCAGCTACTTGGGAGGCTGAGGCAGGAGAATCGCTTGAACCTGGGAGGCAGAGGTTGCAGTGAGCTGAGATCACACCACTGCACTCCAGCCTGGGTGACAGAGCAAGACTCTGTCTCAAAAAAAAAAAAAAAAAAAAAAAAGGAAAAAAAAAGAGTAGAATCTAGTGATTAAAGAGAACATCTGAGGGCTCTGGTTTACAAAAGATGTCCTCATTCACCAGTGTTCTTTTTAAAAGGCATATATAGGTGAATACATTACTGACAATTATAACATGTTCAGTTTGGTCAGTTTGCTTATTTTTTTTTAATATATCTGACATTCACCTGCATTGCTGATTTTAAGAAGTGATTTCGTATATGTTGCCTTAATTGATTTGGATGTTGTGTTTCCATAAATGTCTGAGACACATCTTCTGTGTGCATTATACTGTTGAGCATTCGGAGTTTAGTTCTTATGTCTACCTTGAGGGACCAGAGTGGACCTGTGGTTCAGAAAGGATGCCTGCACACTGGCAGATTTATTGTAGTCAAGGTTTTTGTTGTGGAAAACCTTAGAAAATAATTTTCCTAGCTTTAAAACATAACAGATTTTATTGCAAAAGTATTTGCAATTAGAAGAAATTACAAAAGAGAAAATAAAATTACATTCTGACTGGTGTAAACATACATAACTATTGCCTTCCTTAACACTTCTTCCCTAGGTCAATTTAACAAAATTATATTCTCTTTGCTCACTCAGCATTCTATTTGAAATTTTAACCATATCATTATATATATTTATTTATTTAGAGGCAGGGTCTTGGGTCCTGCCCTGTTACTCAGGTTGGAGTGCAGCAGCACAATCATAGCACATTGCAGCCTTGAACTCCTGGGCTCAAGCAATCTTTCTGCCTCAGTCTCCCAAGTAGCTGAAACTACAGGTGCATGCCACCATGCCAACCTAATTAAAATTTTTTTTTTTTTTTTTTGTAGAGACAAGCTCTTGTTACATTGCTCAGGCTGAGCTTGAATGCCTGGCTTCAAATGATCTTCCTGCCTCAGCCTCCTAAAGTGCTGAAATTACAGGCATGAGCCACTGTGCATGGCTCACAATGCTTTTTGAAACAATTATTTTAAGTGGCTGCATAACATTCTGTTCTTTGAATAGATAGTTTACTGTTTATCCCTTATGTTCGGTCATTTCAGTTGTTCCTGAGTTTTTTTGAATTATTGACAATGTTATAAATAGAAAATAAGTGCAGGTGTGATTTATAGATGGTACTAATAGCATTCTAAAATGTTGGTATTAATCTAGATTACGGCCAATTCCTAATCTGGATAGTATTCCAACATGCTAATCCTTATCTGGATTATGGCCCCTTTTCAAGTCTATCTTTCCTGCCTGTCTCTGGCTTTGGCTCCCACATCACTTTTCTCATCTGCCTCCATCCTGGGAAAACTTTTCCTTAACTTCAGGACGTTCAGGGTTCCAGCCCAGGCTCTGCCCCTCACAGTTAGTAGAAGGTTAGAAGTTTATGCATTATAACTAACTTTTGTCTCATGATTAATACGTAGCTTGGTTTGAAGCTTGTTCCTAAGATTACACAGCAATCATTTTTTTTAACGAATATAGACGCATTCTTAATTCAGTATTCTGCTGCTTTTTTTAGTGGGCTTCTCTTTATGACCCAAAAAGACCAGATAATACTGTAGGAAACAGTACAAACCCTTTCAAGTATATTCTCTTATACTCATGGTTACTTTCTAGAATAAATACTGAGAATATTCCACCTCATTCCATTAAGTAGTTCTTATGATTTAAAAGAATCATAGAATAAAAGCGGAAAATAAAAAGACAAATCAAAATGGAGTCATGAAAAATAAATCCTAGGAGTCAATGCCTAAGGGAGAGCTTTAGAAACAGAGAGTGGCCCAGATGGCCCCAACAGTTATGAATGTTGAGCTTGAATTAGGCCCTAAACTGGTAGATCAAAATGAGAATGATATTCTGTCACATAATTCACAATAATCTCAAACTGAAAACATACCCTGCATTATGGGTTAAAGCAATTTGTGAAGCACTGAAATAGTTTTACTTTATTCAGCCTACCCTTGTAAATTTTATTAAAGGCATCCTAGAATATTTTATGGTTGTTGATGATTAAAGGCATCCTAGAATATTTTATGACTGTCTTCGCACTGAGGCACATTCCATGAAAAACAGAGAAGTAAAACACAGAAATGGTGACCTCCAATGTACATTCCAAATGTCTATGGTTTGTTCATCTGGGTCTGATCTGAGACTCCAAACCTCTCTTTAAATTTATATATTCATTTTTGACTAGATGATATATTCACATCACATGGTTCAAAATACACAAGGCCCAAAAGGACATATAGTAAACATCTTCCTCTCATCTCTGTCCCACAGCCACCCAGTTCCTCCCCTAGAGGAAACCCATGTCACCCAATCTTTTTGTGGGGTCTTGAGGATTAGTTGAAACCATCAAATGAGATCAAGAAAAAATAAGTACAATTTATCAGATGATTTCAACACTTGGCTTGGAGAAAGAGGAATGCCAATAGCTGCACTCCCAAAATGTGGACTCAGTTTAGCTTTTCTGATTTCTGTGGTCACAGCTGCTTCCTGGACATGTTACCCATAAAGTTGCACTGAGATCCCTGGGTTTGGCTTAGTGCTCTGCTCCCACCATCTTGAAATTCAGAATGATTTTTGAACATGGGACCCTGCATTTTCATTATGGGCTGGGTCCTGCTAATTATGTAGCTAGTCCTGTTAGTGATACTTTTGAGATTAAAAATGATTGGGTAATTTATGACTCGAGTAGTCCATGATTGACATGGGACAATTGCTTGCTTTGAATAAAATTCAGATTCTCACCTGTCTCTGTTCACAGTGTTGAACATTTGCAAAAAAGGTGAGAAACCTCTTGATAGAAAAAAGTTTCTAAAAGAATGAGAAAATACCAAACTGAATAGTAATGAGCTGCTTTTGAATATTAAATTCCAGATAGATTTGTTATGTTTATACAATTGTATGTTTAATATTTACTGTATTCTTAAAGACTAGATAGGTTTGTTTTTGGCAATTGACATTTTAACCATATCTCATGGCTGAAGTTAAACTTAAAAATGGCTACTTAATGTATATTTTGTACTCACATTATTTTTGCGTGTGTTTGTAGGTTTTTTTTTTTAATGTATTTACCACAGACACTGAATATTAAGTTCTGGCGTCAGTTATTGCTGGAGATGAAGGGTGGATATTATCCAGAAAGTTTATGTACAAATGGAGTTGTTTCACTCCCAACAGGAATTTTTCTGAGTAAAAGGGTTTAATCTGGCTCACTTATTACCACAGAGCAGAAAGAAGCTGATTCCTTGGGGAACAGTACATGCATAGAAAACAAATTCAGACACAGGTTACTTGATGAGTTAAGGGAAGAGCTGTAGAACTTCAGGATTGAGGCCAATATTTTGCAGAGCATATTGGAGAGGAGTCAAGGCTTCAGTAGAAATCCATCTATAAATATGCAGTACCCGTGGCTGTGCTTTGAACATGGGTCCTTACTAAGTCTTCATAATAAGGGATATGAGGCCAGAAGGTGGCCTTCCAGCCTAGTGCAGACCTCATGAGGGTAGGGTTGCCAGATAAAATATAGGACACCCAGCTAAATTTAAATAACAAATAATTTCCTCAGTATAAGTATGTACCAATAGTGTTGCATAATTTTTATTTAGTATAAGTGTACTAAATAAAACGAAATATACTAAATATAACATTTGAGACAGTTATACTAAATATAATATAAATAAATATAACATTTGAGACATATTTATACTAAAAAATCATTAATTGTTTGTCTGAAATTCAAATTTAACTTCGTTTTCTGTATTGTTACCTGCTAAATCTGGTCTTTCCATTTCTGGACAAGAGAAGCATAATTGTAGAAGAAGTTACAGCCTCGACTGAAACTTACCTTCGTGCTGCTTAGGGTCAAATGCTGGGTCATAGTGGGGGAGACCTGAAAGTTAGTTAAGAACCCACTGCACACTTGTTATACAGGTTGAATATCCCTTATCTGATATGCTTAGGAGTAGAGTGTTTTAGATTTTGGATGGTTTCAGATATTTGCATATGTATTAATATAATGTGATATCTTAGGGATGGGACCCAAGTCTTAAACACAGTGTTTTTTTGTGGTTTATATGTGTCTTATATACATATCTTGAAGGTAATTTTATACAATATTTTAAATAATTTGTGCATGAAACAAAGTTTGTGTGCATCGATCCATCAGTATGCAACCCATGTGGACAATATGTGGTTGTTTGGCCTCACCATAATTCCTGACTCTGAATTTATATGCTACCGATAAGCAATCATTTTCTTACACTTATTCATATACAAGTACTTAACCATAAAGAGTATGCTATACCGCCCGGGCTTGGTGGCTCATGCCTGTAATCCCAGCACTTTGGGAGGCCAAGGTGGGTGGATCATGAGGTCAAGAGATGGAGAACACCCTGGCCAACATGGTGAAACCCCGTCTCTACTAAAAATACTAAAAAATTAGCTGAATGTGGTGGTGTGTGCCTGTAGTCCCAGCTACTGGGGAGGCTGAGGCAGGAGAATTGCTTGAACCCGGGAGGTGGAGTTTGCAGTGAGCAGAGATTGCACCACTGCACTCCAGCCTGGTGCCTGGTGACAGAGTGAGACTCTGTCTCAAAAAAAAAAAAAAACATGTAATATACCATTAATACAGTGAAAAAAATAATGTGTCCAGGATAAGAAAGCAGCATAATAGCATCACTAGAATACCTGTAATCTGCTATTAAAAATCAGCAATAACAAGTGACAGGTTTTCAGTCTCCTCCTATGATGCTATGTTTTGATTAAATGGTTGCTATATACTGGGTTTTTTTTCTTTGTAAGAGGAAACATCAGAAGCATTGAAAGACCAGAAAGTGATTCCTCTAGGGATGAGAAGGCATTCTGCTGGATGTCCTTTTAAAAATGTTCCTCCAAAGTCATCTGCCTCATTAACAACATTTTTGTCTTGAAAGTCTCCTTTGATTTTATGAACTGACATTTTTTCTTGTTCTGTTATGAATGAACGCTGCTCTAGTCCTTTAAGCGCATCACACATTTTCAGCATGTTGTCTGTAGGCACTTTTTCTGCAGTGTTAATGTAATCTTCATTATCACTGTTATTATGGTCACTTGATTCAAAACTATTTCAGGCCGGGCACGGTGGTTCACACCTTAATCTCAGCACTTTGGGAGGTGGGCAGGTCACCTGAGGTCAGGAGTTCAAGACCAGCCTGACCAACATGACGAAACCCTGACTCTACTAAAAATACAAAAATTAGCTGGGCATGGTGGTGAGTGCCTGTAATTCCAGCTACTCGGGAGGCTGAGACAGGAGAAATTACTTGAACTCGAGAGGTGGAGTTTGCAGTGAGCCGAGATTGCCCCACTGCCCTCTAGCCTGGGTGAGAATGAAACTCTTCTTCCAAAAAAAATACAAGAAAAGAACCTCAAACTCTTTCAGTTATTTCACCGCCAGTGAACCAGTGCATGAACAAGTGGGGCCTCATTATTGATGTTAAAAACTTCTTTGATCTCCATGTCCTCCAGCTCACTGACACTCTGAGGGTGTGTGTGAGTGTGTTTTTGGTATATGTTTTGGTACCACCTCTATTTTTGGTATATGTAAGAAAGATAAACATTATTTTATCTCACTTGACATATAGGACCCTTCAGTATCACCACCTCTTTCATCATCATCACTGAACATAGCTGTAGACCAGAGGTTGTGCTAGGCATGCACAACTGTATCTTTAATCTCTGTGTTCCAACAGTTGGCAATAGCTTATGTGGCATCCTTCATGCTAAATTCCTTTTGGAAACCTTCCACATTCATGCCTCTGTTCACTGCTGCTAGCATGCTGTTCAAGAAAGTGTTTTTATGTTTAGTCTTTATTGACTAAAGGATACCCTGGTCACATGACTGCTTTTGGCAGTATGATCATTTTCACAGTATTGATCTACCCATTCATAAGCATAGGATGTGTTTCCATTTGTTTGTGTTGTCTATGATTTCTTTCAGCAGTGTAGAGATCTATTAGTTTTTGATTTTTTGAATATGACCATTCTTGTAGGAGTGAGGTGGTATTGCACTGTGGTTTTGATTTGCATTTCCCTGATAATTAGTGATGTTGAGCATTTTCCCATATGCTTGTTGATCATTTGTATATCTTCTTTTGATAATTGTCTATTCATGTCCTTTGCCCACTTTTTGATGGGATTGTTTGTTTTTTTCTTGCTGATTTGTTTGAGTTCTTTGTAGATTCTGGATATTAGTCCTTTTCCAGATGTATACGTTGTGAAGATTTTTCTCCCACTCTGTGTGTTGTCTGTTAACTCTGCTGTTTCTTTTGCAGTGCAGAAGCTTTTCAGTTTAATTAAGTCCCATCTGTTTATCTTTGTTTCTGTTGTATTTGCTTTTGGGTTCTAGGTCATGAAGTCTTGCCTAAGTCAATGTCTAGAAAGGTTTTTCCAATGTTATCTTCTAGAATTTTTATGATTTAAGTCTTTGATCCATCTTGAGTTGATTTTTGCATAAGGAGAAAGATGAGGATCCAGTTTCATTCTTCTACATGTGGCTTGTCATTTATTTCAGCACCATTTGTTAAATAGGGTATCATTTCCCCAGTGTATGTTTTTGTTTGCTTTGTTGAAGATCAGTTGGCTGTAATTATTTGGCTTTATTTCTGGCTTCTTTATTCTGTTCCATTGATCTATGTGCCTGTTTTTATACCAGTACCATGCTGTTTTGGTGACTATGAACTTATAGTATACTTCGAAATCAGGTAATGTGATGCCTCCAGGTTTTTGTTTTTTGTTTTTTGCTTAGTCTTGCTTTGGCTATGTGGGTTCTTTTTTGGTTCCATATGAATTTTGGGATTTTTTTTCTAGTTCTGTGAAGAATGATGGTGGTATTCTGATGGAAATTGCATTGAATTTGTAGATTGCTTTTAGAAGCATGGTCATTTTCACAATATTGATTCTATCCATCCATAAGCATTGGATGTGTTTCCATTTGTTTGTGTTGTCTATGATTTCTTTCAGCAGTGTAGAGATCTTTCACCTCCTTGGTTAGCTATATTCCTAAGTATTTATTTATTTATTTTGCAGCTATTGTAAAAGCGGTTGAGTTCTTGATTTAACTCTCAGGTTGGTGGCTTTTGGTGTATAGCAGAACTATTGATTTGTGTACATTAATTTTGTATCCTGAAACTTTACTGAATTCATTTACAATCCCATGAAAAAGTGGGCTAAGGACATTTACCAGTTCTAGGAGCGTTTTGGATGAGTCTTCAGGGTTTTCTAGGTATATGATCATATCATCAGCAAACAGTGACAGTTTGACTTCCTCTTCACCAGTTTGGATGCCTATGATTTCTTTATCTTGTCCGATTGTTCTGGCTAGAACTTCCAGTACTATGTTGAATAGAAGTGGTGAAAGTGGGCATCTTTGTGTTGTTCCAGTTCTTACGGGGAGTGCTTTCAATTTTCCCCCATTCAGTATAATGTTGACTGTAAATCTGTCCTAGATGTCTTTTATTACCTTAAGGTTGACCCTTCTATGCTGATTTTGGGGAGAATTTTAATTGTAAAGGGATGCTGGACTTTTTCAAATGCTTTTCTGCAGCTATTGAGATGATCATGTGATTTTTGTTTTTAATCCTCTTTATGTGTTATATCACATTTATATGTGTTTATGTGGTGTATCACATTTATCACTTGCATATGTTAAACCATCCCAGCATCCGTGGTATGAAACTCACTCGGTTATGGTGGATTATCTTTTTGATATGCTGGTGGATTCAGTTAGCTAGTATTTTGTCAAGGAGTTTTACATCTATGGTCATCAGGGATATTGGTCTGTAGTTTTCTTTTTTTGGTATATCCATCCTGGTTTTGGTATTATGGTGATACTGGCTTCATAGAATGATTTAGGAAGGATTCCCTTTTTCTCTAGCCTGTGGAATAGTGTTAGTAGGGTTGGTACTAATCCTTCTTTAAAAGTCTGATAGAATTCAGCTGTGAATCTATCTGGCCCTGGATTTTTTTTGTTGTCGCTGGCAATTTAAAAATTACCATTTCAATCTTGTTGCTTGTTATTGGTCTATTCAGAATTTCTATATCTTCCTGGTTTAATGTAGGAGGGTTGTATATTTCCAATTTATCCATCTCCTCTAGGTTTTCTAGTTTATTCATGGAAAGGCGTTCATAGTAGCCTTGAATAATCTTTTGTATTTCTGTGGTATCAGTGGTAACATCTCCTGTTTCATTTCTAATTGAGCTTATTTGGATCTTCTCTCTTCTTTATTTGGCTTGGATGCTTAACATAGTCCCAAACTTTTTGAAGCTTTTGTTCATTTTTTTTTAATCCTTTTTTCTTTGTCTTTGATAGATTGGGTTAATTAAAAAACCTTGTCTTTTAGCTCTGAAGTCATTTCTTCTGCTTTTTCGATTCTATTCCTGAGACTTTCCTGAGCATTTTGCATTTCTCTAAGTGTGTCCTTGATTTCCAGAAATTGTGATTGTTTTTCGTTTATGCTATCTATTTCACTGAAGATTTTTCTTTTCATATCCTGTATCATGTTTTTGATTTCTTTAAGTTGGAGTTCACCTTTCTATGATGCCTCCTTGAATAGCTTAATCAACCTTCTGAATTCTTTTTCTGGCAATTCAGAGATTTTGTCTTTGTTTGGATCGATAGCTGGTGAGCTGGTATGATCTCATGGGGGTGTTGAAGAACTTTGTTTTGTCATATTACCGGAATTGTTTTTCTGGTTCCTTCTCGTTTGTATAGACTATATCAGAGGGAAGATCTGGGACTCAAGGGCTGCTGTTCAGATTCTTTTGTCCTGTGGGCTTTCTTGATGTAGTGTTCTTCCCCTTTTCCTAGGAATGGGGCTTCCTGAGAGCCAAACTGTAGTGATTGTTTTTGCTCTTCTGGGTCTAGCCATCCAGCAGAGCTACCAGGCCCTGGGCTGGTAGTGGGGAGTGTCAGCAAAGATTACTGTGATGTGATTTGTACTCAGCTCTTTTGGCCATGGATAACAGCACCTACTCCTGTGGAGGTAGCAGGGGAGCAAAGTGGACTCTGTGAAAGTCCTTGGTTGTACTTTTTTTTAGTGCACTGGTTTTGTGTTGGTTGGCTTCCAGCCAGGAGATGGTACTTTTAAGAGCACATCAGCTGTGGTACTATGGGGAGGATGCAAACTTGCTCTAGGTTCTCCTGGTTAAGTATCCAGTTTCTCAGGCAGTGGGCAGGGCCATACAGCTCCCAAGAGATTATGTCCTTTGTCTTCAGCAACCAGGGTCGGTAGTATCTACAGCAACCACTAGATGAGGTAGAGTTGCTCAAGGCCTTGGAAGCCCACCCCTTATATTGGTATGCTGTGGATGTGGAACATGGAGTCAGGAGATTATTTCTGAGCTTTAAGATTTAGTGACTGCCTTGCTTGGTTTTGGACTTGGAAGGGGTCTGTAGCCCCTTTCTTTTGGCTGATTTGGAACAGAAATAATTACCCAATGCCTGTACCCTCATTGGATCTTGGACATAACTGACATGTTTTTGATTTTACAGGCTCGTAGGTTGAAGGAACTTGCCTTGTCTCAAATGAGTCTTTGGACTTTTGAGTAAAAGCAGGAATGAGTTAAGGCTTATTGGGAAGGCATGAATGTATTTTGCAATGTGAGAAGGACATGAGATTTGGAATGAGCTGGGGTGGAGTGATATAGTTTGGATGTTGTTCCATCCTAAATCTCATATTGAAATGTAATCCCTGATGTTGGAGTTGGGACCTGATGGAAGCTGATTGGATGAATTGGGGTGGATTTCCCTCTTGGTACTCTTCTCACAATAGTGAAGTGAGTTCTGATGAGATTTGGTTGTTTAAAACTATATAGTGGCTGGGTGCAGTGGCTCATACCTATAATCCCAGCACTTTGGGAGGCTGAGGCGGGGGGATCACCTGAGATCAAGAGTTCAAGACCAACCTGGACAATGTGGTGAAACACTTTCTCTACTAAAAAAATACAAAAATTAGCCTGGCATGATGGTGGGTGCTTGTAATCCCAGCTACTCAGGAGGCTGAGGCAAGAAATCACTGAAACTGGGAGGCGGAGTTTGCAGTGAGCCGAGATCACACTACTGCACACCATCCTGGGCGACAGAACAAGACTGTCTCAAAAACAACAACAAAAACTATGTAGCACTTTCTTCCTCTTCTTGGTCTTTTCCTCCTGTTCCAGCCATGTGGCCATGCCTGCCTGCTCCAGCTTTGCCTTCCATCGTGAGTAAAAGCTCCATGGGGCCTCCCCAGAAATGCTGCTGTGCTTCCTGTACAGCCTGAAGAACTGTGAACCAATTAAACCTCTTTTCTTATAAATTACATAATCTTAGGTATTTCTTTATAGCTGTGTGAGGATGACCTAATACATAGCCCAAAAAAGGATGATGATAGGGAGATCCCTCTAGCTTTCTCTGTTCTTTGTCTCATTTCCAAATACTCTACTTCTCAGTGCCTGGGTTACAGAAAAAATAGCAAGTTATGTATAAAAGAAATGGTAGCTTCTTTGGAAGCTTTACAAAGTTTAATACTTCCTATCAGTCTTCCTCTTTCTTGTGTTGCCAAAGAACAGAAGATAAAACCAAGAAAATAAACACATACACAAAAAACATAAAGCAAGAAGGAAATGGTTTGAGGGCTACTTGTGTTGATTTCACTCTTTTTACACTACCCAACTGTGCAAAGGCCCACAACTCATGCAAGCAATAGGCAGCACAGAGAACAGCAAATAAACCAAAAAGAACATCCCATTTCACTCCTTAGTAGCAACTCACTAGAATTCCTCCCACTGTAAATGAGAATCCCAAAATGCAGTAGAGAAGCAGTACCTTTTTTCTTCTTACAAGTTCCAGTTAGTCAATATTTAACCATTCAGCTAGGAATCAGATATGCTTCATTCCAATAGTAGCTTCTTTTACAGTGCATTGCTAGAGGGAGTGTGGAAAGGGGAGAATGTTTGAGTCAAGCTGTTAAAGCACATGTGCCAGCTAGTCAGAAGGAGGTACTTTCCCCCTGGGCACAATTTCAAGCAGGGGCAAGAAAAGGTAAAATCTTGAGTTTACTTTCCCATGAAAAACTGAGATTATGATTTTGATCCTACTGTTCAGTGTCCTTTTTCTCTCTCCTTTTTCCAGTTGAAAAATTCCCAGTCTGTCAAAAATAAAATTTAAAAAGAACCTGGCTCCCTGTAGCGGAGGCACATAGCTCTTACACAGTGAGACTGCTCACAAGGTCCACGGATGCTCTGATGTTGCTTCCTCCCTCATAGCAATGGGTACCAGGAATGCTTTGCTCTAATTCTGGGGGTTATACAACTGGGGCAAACCACTCAACTTCCCAGTGTCTGAATTTAACTTGTGAAATGAACAACAAACAACTTATCCACAGGGGTTTAGGGAAACTAATTAAGGTTTATAAAGACATTCTTGGGTGAAAGACAATAAAATGATGATCATAAATAATTTTACTACAACTTTCTACATTATCCTCCCAATGCGTGGGACCCAAAGTACTTCATGTATATGAGTCTATTTAAATTGCACAGATCCCTGATGAGACAGAAAAAAGAATGATCTCTTAAACTCACATTCTGCAATGGGAAACTGAGGCCTCAGACAAAATGAGTTTGCATTGTTGTTGCTTAACTCCTAGTAGAATGCATTTCTCATGAATTCATATTGCACTTTAGGTAAAATCGGAGAGAAAGCTTCATATGATCTAGATTTGTCTCCTGAGAGCACTGTGTTTGTATTTTCATTACTTAGTAATTTACATAAGAGGAAAAGATTGCTGATGTACTTTCTCTACAATGTCATAGCATATGAATAATATAGAGAAAACAGACATTGAAAGAAAAAAAAGATGACAAAGAGTAATTCAACAAAACACTTTGGAAATGACTGATACATTTCTATCCAATTTAGACAGTAACGCTTATCCACAGACAGATACACAAAGCCCCTTTGGGGAGTGTCAGTGAAGAAAAAATAGTACAGATTATATCTTTGTATATAATGAAAATTACTCTCCAAATGGCAGTTTAACTTATCTTGATGGAATATTACCAGTATATTACAAAATGCCTATAAATACTTAGCTGGCTTTTATCATACTGACCTGTTCTATTTTAAATACTTCGGAAGTTATATTCTGCTTCTAACTGGATTTGATACAACTGGTTAGAAAAGAATACATAGCTCACTTTGTGGAAATACAATAACTCTTCTGGGTAATTTGGGTATCATTTAGTACATCAGGTGGAGTAATTTTCTAAATGTATTCTAGAATTAATGTATGTTTGAAAGAGAATAATTTACCCCTTTCTTAGTGGTAGGTTCAGGCTCATTCTTTACAATAAAATTCAATGGCTAATGTAATTAAAGCAACAGTCACTTGATTTTTCATGTTTGATCAGTCCTGGTCCTGAACACAGAGGAGTAAGTCCTCCTTTGTGGGAGCTGCAAGATCTCAATAGCTCTGGTCAGTGCCATTTATGAGGTTTGGATTTAATATTCTGTTTAATCCCACTTCTTTCCTGAACAAGTCATGGAATTTCAGAGTTAATAGAGCTGTTGTTGTACCTTTTGAGGAAGTTTATTTGAGTCCTCTCTACCTTTTCTTCTTTTCTACTCTCTGGGATCTGGTGACTAGAATGTTTTGAAGCCTCAATATGTAGGACGTCCCTGTCTAAGTTCGAATGAAGAGAGTTTATTTGATAATGTGTGTCACATACATTCTTTGATTGCCTATCTATAAGTCAAGGGAAAAGACACTGATATGAGAAACGGGATTATGATCCAGAATTTTGGCTATCTTGGTATATATCGTGCAGGTCCTTGAAGAGGATGTGTATTCTGTTGTTGGTAAAATGTTCCGCAAATGCCACCTAGATCCTGTTGGCTGATTGTGTTGTTGAGTTCTTCTATATCTTTGATGGTTTTTATATGGTTGTTCTATCCACTTTTGAGAGATGGTTGTTGTATTCTCTAACTATAAATGTAGATTTGTCTGTTTTTCCTTTTACTTCTGTCAGTTTTACCACAATTATTTTGCAGCTCTGTGGTTTGGTGCTTACACATTTAAGATTGCTATGTCTTCTTGAGTATTGATCTATTTACCATTACATAATAATGTATCTCTCTGTGTCTGGTAATTTTCTTTGTTCTGAGTTCTATATTTTTTTCTGTTATTAATATAGCCACTTCTTTTTTATTTTGATTAAGTTTTGTATAACATATCTTTTTCCATACTTTTAATTTCAACCTGGCTGGATCCATTGTATTTGATGTGAGTTTTTGTAGACAGCATATAGTTGGGTAATATTTTTAATCTACTCTGCCAATCTGTGTCTTTTAGTTGGTGTATTTAGATAATTTACATTAAGAGTAATATTAATATGTTGGGGTTTAAGTCTAAAATTTTATTTCTGTTTTATTTCTCTATTTTTTCCCTTTTCCTGCATTCTTGTGACTTACTTGAACTTTTAAAAAAATTGTATTTTGATTTATCTTTAGTGTTCTTGAGTGTATTTTTTTGTATTACTTTTTAAGTAGTTTCACAGGTTAATTTGCATAGATATAAGTTATCATGGATTACTACAGTCAGTGTTTTATCAGTTTGAGTGATTCATGGAAACCTTAGCTCTCTTTATGTTTCTATACTGTCCTTCACTTATAATATAATTGAAATATTTTCTCTATATACATTGAGAATCATATCAGTGTTATGATTTTTGCTTTATTCATCAAACGTAATTTAGAAAACCCAAAAGGAGAAAAAAAAGTCTGTTGTTTTAACTCATATTTTTGCTTACCATGTTTTCTTCTTTCCTGATGTTTCAAGGTTTCTTTTTAATTTTCTTTCTGTTTAAAAACCTTTAAATATATTCTGTTAAGATAGGCCTGCTTCCAACTAAATCTCTTGGTTTTTCTTAATCTGAGAATTCCTTGATTTTTCCTTCACCTTGATGGATATTTTTGCTGGGTATAAGATTACAACTTGACAATTTTATTTTTCAGCACTTGAAAAATGCTGTGGGTGTCCTTTTGGTCTCCTTCATGAGATCTCTGCTATCATTTGAAGTGTTTTTACCCCTATAAGTAGTGTTATTTCTCTCTCACTATTTTCAAAACTCCTCTTTGTTTTTAGTTTTCAGAAGTTTGACTATGATGTATGTCTTTGGATGTATTCTGTTTTCAATTAATACAGTTTCTTAAATACGTAGGTTTATATTCTTTGCCAAATTTGGGAAATTTTTATCCATTATTTCTTTGAATACTTTTTAGTCCCATTCTCCTCCTTTGATACAAATGTTAGATTTTTTTTTTTTTTATTTTTTTTTTTAGTTTCAGAGTTCCGGGAGCCTCTGTTCCTTTATTTTGTTTGCCTATATTGTCTCTACTCTTCAGATTCGATAATTTCTATTGTCTATCTTAAAGTTTACTATTTTTTTTCCTCTATCCTCTTGATTCTGCTGTTTAGCAGTAGAACAGTTATTATGTAAAAGCTTTCTTTTCTGTCTCTTTCGTGATCTTTTGACTAGAGAGAGATAGCAGGCTTTTCTTGGGATGAATCTTTTTTTTTTTGTCTGTGACCATTAGCATTTCTGGGTTGCTAGTTTGTCACTACCCAGTCTGGGTGTGTATGAGGCAAGAAGAAAACTCAGGGAACTCGCCATTAAGTCATTCCTCAGGTTTGAGGTCTCTATCTTGTCTACCTGCTTCTTTCCATCTTTCAGGTCTTCTCATGTTTATTTTGTGACATCCAGGGTCTTTAGTTGTACTTAAGTGGGAGGACTAAGGGAAAATATGTTTGTGCTGTCTTTCCTTGGATCATAGACTTTTCAAACTGGGAAGAACTCATTAGTTAGCTTGGGCTACCATAACAAAATACCATAGGTTGGGTATTTTAAATAACAGAAATTTCTTTTCTCACAGCTTTGGAGTCCAAGATCAGGGTGACAACATGCTCAAGTTCTGTTGAAGCCTCTCTTCTTGGCTTGCAGATGGCTGTCTTTTAGCTGTGTCTTCACAGAGTGAAGAGAGAGTGAGAACAAGCTCTCGGGTCTCTTCTTATAAGGGCACCAATCTCATCATGATGTTCCTTCTCTCATGGCCTCATCTAGTCCTTATTACCTCCTAAAGCCCTCATTTCCAAATACTATTATATTTGTGCTTAGGAATTCAGTATAAAAATTTTGGGAGAAAAACATTCAATTCATAACAGAACTTAAAAGATACTACAGATGGACTTCTGAGGGCCATGGACATTAATTGGTATCTTTCAACTACCCATTTAATATTTGGCAAAAACTATTAATAGAATAAAGGCAGGGTGTCCTAATTCTTAGCCTGTTGTTATTCAGGTTGTACTATATTACATCATGACTACTGAAAAATTATTTTTGAAACTTGAGAGAGAACTATATCATGATAATTCTACCCCTATAGCGACCAAAAAGAGCCTGTCAAAAAACCTGAGACTTATTCCTAACACAGTGTTTTTTGTTATAAGACTTGTTTTTCAAATAGGAATCTGTTAATATAGAATGATAGAATTTTTTTAGTTCCTGTGTGATTTTCCTCTCAACTTGTTAATATTTTGAAGTGACAAGGGGCATACTTTTTCACAATTAAAGAGAAAATCAAGGCATTACGTAAAAACCATAAGAAAGGAGTTTCAAGTCTCATAAATGTGTCTTTGAGTGCAAATAGTAGCTAGTTTAGTGACTTTAGGAACTACTGTGTTTCCTAAAACATGAAGCTTTTTGGTAAAGCTGTCAGTGCAGATGAAGAAGGTATGAAGATATTACCTCTGTGTTAAAACTGATTACTGAAAAAGGCTATACACTGGATTACATTTTTAATTTTGATGCAATTGGTCTCTTAAGGACCCAGATCTCAAGGGCAAAGAGAAATTCCCAAGATTCAAGAGTGTGAATAACTATGATGTTGGATGCAATGATGTTAAACTAGTATTAAGCCAGAAGTAGTGGATGGTCTGAGATTTTACCCTGCTTGTAAGCTGACAAGTTAGCCTACCATACATAGGATCTGTATCTATGTATCTCTCTCTCTCTCTCTCTCTCTCTATCTCTATCTCTAGATCTCATAAGGAAATTGAGCCAGAGACACAAATTGTTTATTATTCATAGCATAATAGTCAAGAGTAGCTTCTTGCGTCAATTTCCCACAGGGAAATGTGAATGAGGGCCAGATTCTGCCTGTGTATGCTTTGGGTTTTCATTATAGAAAACAAACCCCGAACTTAGGAGACTCTAGCTTTTATTAGGGTTGCTGATGATCTGCCCATTCTTCTCTCTGGAGAGCTATTCCTCATAACCCTGGAACTAAGTAACTATCCTCTGGGAAGGAAGCAAACTTTTCAGTTCTGGAACGCCTTTGGAGAAGGAGATGTTCTCTTTTTTAGGGTTGCTATTCAATTAACCTCGAACAAAAATTGTCAGTGCCCTTTGTTCAGAAAGTCTGGACTGTGCAGAAAGTAAGGAATCCAGGGAGAATTGTCTCCCAATAAATACCAGTGGATATTTAACTGTGCTGGTATTTTTATTTGGATTGTGATTGTTTGTGTTAATGCTCTAGTTACAAAGTTGTGCAGGTTTTGAGTGATCTGTTCCAACTTTATTTTTCCCATAAACTCTCTAATTTTTAATGCATAATTTTGCAGAAAATAAAGTTTATCAGGAAAATATACATACCTTATAGCAGCAATGTCTATTACCTCCAAATCTGGAAATAAACCAAATAAGTGTATTTATCTTTTCCCTTCTCGGACTCGAGGTATTAGAATGAGGGTGAAATATAAGGAAGGGAATGGCCCAGGGGTTCACATGCATTGGAGAAACATCGTAAGACCTGAGGATGCCCATTCATGCAGAGGCAGATTTACAGTAAAGATAAAAAGCTTGGCTTGGCACAGTGGCTTATGCCTGTAATCCCAGCACTTTGGGAGGCTGAGGCGGGCGGATCATGAGGTCAGCATTTTGAGACCATCCTGACCAACATGGTGAAACCCCATCTCTACTAAAAATACAAAAATTAGCCAGGCATGGTGGTACGCACCTGTAATCCTAGCTACTCGGGAGGCTGCGGCAGGAGAATCGCTTGAACCCGGGAGGCAGAGGTTGTAGTGAGCCAAGATTGAGCCATAGCACTCCAACCTAGGAGACAGAGCGAGACTCTGTGTCCAAAAAAAAAAAAGAGATAAAAAACTTAAGCTTCAGAGACTCTGACTTGCACAGGCCCTTTCTAATGCTCTGAGAGGGGCCTTAGCACAGTGTTTTCACATCATCATGTGTTTTTGTAAAATTTGCAAAAGCAAACTATTTTAACTTCAATCAGTTAAGAGAGCTGCTTTTTTCATTCTGGCTTCCCCTTGTGCTGGCAATAGAGTGGCCAACAACAGTTTTTGGGAACTAGCTAAGGGAATGTTGATCTGCAGATATAGTTAGATTGGATTTAGTAGGATATATTGAAGTGGCTCATGATTCCATCATGAATATTTAAATTGTTATTAGCCCTCCCAGTGTAGAAGTTGCCTCCAGGAATACTACTTTCTGCTGTGCAAGCTCAACTGGAGTCATTTTAAGCAACCGCAGAGCCAGAGGCCATATAATGACATGAAAGTGTCTTGTTGTACCTGGCAGTGGAAATCTGTGGGTGCTAGAGAAGCAAGGTTTGAAAAGTTTGGAACCAGAAGTTAGAGCATGAAAAAACATTCAAATATGATAGTTTACATATGAAAGAAAAATGACAGAGAATCCCAAAATTGATAATTCCCCAAACTTTATATGACCGCACCAAGAAAACATGATGATTAAATAAATTCTCAGCAATAAAACCATGGATAATATAAGCATATTTTGGTAAATATGCTAGTAGATGCTAAATTATCTGTAGTCTCCCCACTAAAAATGATTTTACAAAAATTGTCATATTAAGGGGTAAATGAAAGATTGTGTCCGTAAATATAGGAAAACAGTATTATAGTAATGTATAGGCAGTTAGCTAATTGTTATTCTGGAATACAGTTTTGTGGGTTTTGCTATTCTTTTAATGCTCATAATGTTTTGGTTTCCTTTTCCATTCTGAATAAAAATTTATGTAGGATTTGACTGTAATTTTGTATTATTTTTCTTATAGAAAGCCCATCAAATTGTATAAATTACAGGTCTCATAAAACCCAGATCTATTCTTTTTTTTTTTTTTTTGAGACAGAGTCTCGCTTTGTTGCCCAGGCTGGAGTGCAGTGGTGCAGTCTTGGCTCACTGCAAACTCCACCTCCTGGGTTCAAGGAATTCTCCTGTCTCAGCCTCCCAAGTAGCTGGGATTACAGGCTTGTGCCACCGTGCCTGGCTAATTTTTTTTTTTTAATTTTAGTAGAGATGGGGTTTCACCATGTTGGTCAGGCTAGTCTCGAACTCCTGACCTCAAGTGATCTGCCTGCCTTAGCCTCCCAAAGTGCTGGGATTACAGGCGTGAGCCACCACACCCAGCCCAAATCTATTCTTGATCCTATATGATGTGCCACCTCACCCTTGCCAGCTTTCCCACATGGATGGAGCAAACACTCTGTGAAGAAAAATGGAACCCACGTGTTCTTGCAGAGCCTGTACATAGCATCAGGTGACTTCCTTTTTTTTATACTCACTCCACCTTGCTGTGACTCAGTCTATGTTTGAATATGAGATGTCCAACTCTCTAATTGTAGCTGAGAAGAGAAAACAAACAGGTATTAGGCACAGTAGTAAAAGGGAGGTAACCCCAGTATTCAGAGAAGAATTATTGGGATAGAGTAGCTCAGATTGGGCATAGTATCATGAGAAGAAATGGCAACACAAAGATGAAAACATACTCCAACAGCAATAAACACAAGTATGAACAAACATAAAAAGTAACAAACAATAATCCAATCTGGGAGGCACCATGACAATGACCCAGAACAAAAGAAAATTCCTCACAAGGGTTCTGCATTATTTAGCAACTTCATAAAGGTGACAATCACATGGTGTCTCAGGGAAGAGATGACAGATAGTGATGAAAATGCCGCAGAGTAAATGAAACAAATTAAGGATCAGGTCAACACATGACAGAACCAACAAGGAACAAGGTGATTTGAAAATCAGGGAACAGATAGCACAGGTGAAAATAAACATGCTTATATATAGAAAAGAATTTAGATAAACATAATGAATGCAGGTGAAAAAATATGATATTAAAGTAGTTAAATATAAAGTAATAGACAATGGTGAATATACAAAGACAATCCCATGTAAAGATAACTGATGACCCTAAAATACATAATACGAGAGATGGAATTGAAAAAGTATTCAGAGATTAATATAATAGAAGAAAATTCCCTGAAACAAAGAAAGATGTGAGTAAGTATATTGGAAAAGGCTACTGCATCCTAGGCAAAAATAAAAAGCAGTTGACATGGAGCCGTATGCTGATTAGGTTGAATTTGAGGGGAAAAGAAGACTTCTTCAGTCATCGAGGCAGAAGACAGAGCTTCACATACAAAGAAAAATGTAACATGTTGCCCTCAAGGTTTTTCAGTATAACACTAAGTGACATATTGGAAACAAAAGTGATTTATATTATAATATTGAGAAGAGTTGTTTTTCAAGTATAAAGGAAACGTGCATTCTCAATATTATACCAAATACTTCAGGCAGTGAAGCATTCATGAACCTTTTTCTGAAAACAATAAAACAAAATTTAATGAAATTAGAGAAATAGAACAAAATCACGCTCCCTGTGGTAGGAAGAATACTCTTCATCCCCTCCCCTCCATAAAGATATCCACATTCTAGTCCTCAGAACCAGTGAACATATTACCTTATATGGCAGAGGGGACTTTGCAGGTGCAATTAAGGATCTTGAGATGGAGAGACTACTGTGGATTATCCTGGTGGTCCCAGTGTAGTTACAAAGGTCCTTATCAGCAAAAGTAGGAGGCAAGAGGGTCAGAATCAGAGATACTTGAAGATAGTACACTGCTGGCTTTGAGAATGGAGGAAGGGGTCATGAGCAAAGGAATGCAGGCAGCCTGTGGGAGTGATGCAGGGCAGGAGAGCCCCACAGTGGAGCTTAGCCCACAAGGATTCTTGGCTTTGCCTAGGAAAGAATTGAAGGGCAAGCCAGAAATAGAAGAAAACAGCTTTAGTGAAGAGGCAGTGTTACAGCTCCGAGACTGGTCCTGCAGAGCAGGGATGCCCTATAGGCAGAGAGTAGCAACTCAGGGAGTTTTGCAGTCATATTTATACCCACTTTTAATTGTATGCAGATTAAGGAGTGGTTTGTGCAGAACTTTCTAGGGAAGGGGTAGTAATTATTGGATCATTGCTAGGGAAAGGGGCAGTAACTTTGGGTGCTGCCATGGCAACAGTAATTGACATGGCACGCTTTTGGTTGTATATAATTGGAAAGCTTCTTCTGCTCCCACCCTGTTTTAGCTAGTACTCAATCTGGTCTGGTGTCTGAGGTCCACCTCCTATGTCAGAAGCTGGAAAAGGCAAGGAAATGGATTTTCTTCCAGAGCCCCCTGAAGGAATGTAGCCCTGCCAACAACTTGATTTTAGCCCAGTAAAATCTATTTTGCAATTATGACATACAGAACCATAAGATAATAAGTTTGTGTTGTTTTAAGCACTAAGTTTGGGGTAATTTGTTACAGTAACAATGGGAAACTAATATGCCACCAAGCCAACCAACCATACAAAAACAGAAGAAAGAAATCACACAGAATTCAGGAATAGGAACACCCTGGTAAAAGGTATTGGCAGGGAACATTGAATGCCTTTAAATATTGAATTCAGACAAATTAGGAATTTTCATTTCAGTGTAGACAATAATTATATAGTCTGTTGATATATTAGTTGAGATATCAGTCAAGGTGCAGTTAGGATTCTATAAAAAGAAACCTAAAAATAAATGGGCACAAATGAAGTAGAAATATATTTCATTCGTACATCAAAGTCTGAGTAGACAGTACAGGACTGGTTTGGATGCTGAGGGTACTGGCGACCCAGACTTCTATGACTTTGCTGTCCTGCCATCATCAGCATGTGGCTTTCATCTTAGGTACCCAGATGGATTCTTTAGCTGCCACTGTTGTGTCTGTGTTTCGGTCTGGAGAAAGGGGAAGGGGACAGAGGCGAGGGTACAGTTCTCTTTAAAGGCACAATCCAGAAATTGCATCCATTCCTTCTCCAGTATTTCCTTGCCCAGATTTGGTCAGATGACTACACTGAACTACAAAGGAGGCAGGGAAATGTAATCTCTATCAGGGAGTCTTACGCTCACCTAAAATTTGTATTATAACTGAAAAAAGGAGAAAACAGATTGACAAAGACCAAGCAGTTTCTGCCATACTTGATAATGTAAAAATAATATACCTGAGTCAAAGAGTGTGGAGGGTGTGGGGAGGTGATGTGATCTGCTTCCTTCCTCATGTTTTTCTAGCAGGTAGCCAGTGCACTGGAAGCACCTTCAGTTGAAACATAGTTAAAATTATTTCATCTTGTAGCTTTTCATGATCACCTTTTGACCTAATAGTGATCTTTTAGGAAATACTTACAGTGGAGAAATATTTCTTTAATATTCAGGAATTACTTCAATTTTGCTTCAACTTTTTTTGTAGTTAAATAAAATTAACGAATTTTTTAAGTTAAAATAGCATGTATATGATTCAATTTTAATGAATGTTGATCTGCCTTTCTGAATATATGAATAGACAGACAACTAGAATAATATTCACAAAATGTTGATTCTGGCTATTTTGGGGAAGTATGATTTTAGATAACTTTTTTTCCTTGTTAGGCTTTTCTTTTTCACTTTAATTTTTATAATAAACACACATCATTTTTAACAAAATGATAAAGGCTTTGTTCTTTTATTTTTGAGACAGAGTCTCACTCTGTCACCCAGGCTGGAGTACAGTGACACAATCTCAGCTCACTGCAACCTCTGCCTTCCAGGTTCAAGCAATTCTCTTGCCTCAGCCTCCCGAGTAGCTGGAACTACAGGCACATGCCACCACACCCAGCTAATTTTTTGCATTTTACTAGAGATGGGGTTTCACCATGTTTCCCAGGCTGATCTCAAACTCCTGAGCTCAGGCAATCTGCCTGCCTGGGCCTCCCAAAGTGCTGGGATTAGAGACGGGAGCCACCACACCCAGCCAAAGGCTTTGTTCTTAACAAAAGTGCAGTCATTACTAATGTGAGGAGGCAGAGATTTTAAAAAATTACAAGTATTATGGAATATCTGTAATTAATGCAAAAGCTTGAATTTCTAAAAAAATCTCTTAAGCAACTCTTCTTAATGTATTAATTAAGTTTGCTATTTTACATATCCTTTCTGTTTTCCTGTCATGATTAGTGGTAAACCTCTCACATTCAAGAGTGAATATTTTTAGATAGCAAAATTAAGGAGGTGTTTTCACTCCAAGTTCTTGCGTAGGCCAGGATCTCCAAGAAGCAGAGGAGGTGGTGATAGCTTGAAGAGAAAAAGATGCAGATTGCTTTCCAGATTATGGAAAGAAAGAGACAAATCTGTGGGTTATCTGTCTGGGATTGATAAAAGAATGTACCAGATATATCAAAATGCCATCCCCTCTGATCTACACACAGCCTAGAACCTGTACTGCCTTGAAATGGTATTTTCTAGCATACAACATATCTTCCTGGCCATAGCTTATTGGACTAGGAGCAGGCACTTTTCTGGGGCAGCTGGTATTTCAGCTGGTTGGTGACCACCTATATGGCTTGGCTTAATGATATGATGCATAACCTCTGGGCCATGATCCTGTCACTGACTGGGCTCCTGGGAAGCTGACTCTGCGAGGGAGATCAGTGTATAGGGAGTTCATCAGGGGTGCTGTTGAGATCAACATCTCTGTAAGAAGAGAGGAGGGGAGGGAAAAGAGGAAGAGAGTGGCAGGAAGGGACAGGAGCAGGAGTGGGAAGAGGGAGAAATTGAATAGTAATGCAGGCTCAATTCAGGCTGAGCAGATACCACAGGGGGTCCTACAGTTGAGATGATCCTTTAGAGGTGTCCTGAGTTGGGACAAGGGAACTGTGCCTTTATCCCCTCTATTAGTCAGTTCCAGCTGCCCTGGGAGGGGAGATGACCTTGGATGAGGCAGCTCTCTTCAGCTGAGGCAACCTCTCTGCAGGGGACTGACAGCTGGGGGCTTTCTGCCTGCAGCATTCCCAGGGACTAGGGCAGAAATCTCTTCATTTCTGAAAGGGATCTGGGTGGCACAGCTCAGTGCCTGCTGCAGCTCTTTTCATCTTTTGGCTTTGGTTTGAATCTCTGTTTTGGGATTTAAAGTAGGTAACAAAGTATGCATTATCATTGTCCTTGGAAGAGAGTAAAAGTCACTGTGAAGAAGGGGCCATCAAGGCCATCATGAGGTGCACAGAGTTAATGTCATGAAACAGAAGCTGTGAGTACACAAGGAAGCTGCTTGAAGCAGGAAGTAGAGAGAGTGACACAACAGAGAACAGAGGTGTGTCACTGAGCACTCCAATGACATAACTGGAATTAGGGTGTATAAGATCTTATGGCTGAGCCCTTAGAGACACCTCAAGCTCCAGTGTGGTTTTTTATTTTATATGGATGACATTTTCTTTGTGGTTCTACATATATTCTTCCATTAGATGGTAGCTCAAATATCTGAAATTCTTTGATGACCTAAGTGTACATAATCCCATGCATGAATACAAGGAACTCAGACAAGATTGAGATATGCAGGCCATACTGTTTTTCTGGGCCATTTGTCTGTGTCTCTGTTGTTGTGATAACATGACCCCAGGCAGTGCAGGATGATAAAAAGTATTGGTGTATATTCAATGGTCTTTTATCACATCGATCCAACTCCATTTCTATGTTCTTGCTCTGAGACACTCACTCCTAATTGTGCATATGTTTACGTTGTATGCTGGAACAAAAAGTTCCTACAACAGATATTTAGTTAATAAATACTCTGAGAGTATTTAGTTAAATAAATGAGATGGAGCATTATTTGTTACTGATCTTCATAATAGTATTAAGAATATAAACATTATTGTGTATCTGTTACATCCCAAAGACTAAGCAAAGGCCTCTACATAATGTTATTTCAATGAACACATGAACCCCACTGTGGTAGGGAAGTTTTTTTTTTTAATTTGCTCTCCCCCCCCTTTTTTTTTTTCTTTTACAAATGAGGAAAGTGAAGCTTAGGTGATTTAAGCATCTCACTAGTCACAAAGTTAGTAAGTGGTAGAATCAGCACTTCAACTAGGCAGCTTAACTTAAGACTCTGTGCTCAACTATTCACTCCTCTGGACTGTAGATCTAAAGGATTGTAATCCTTATGTCAGCAGTGCTGGGCTTTTGATGGGGTCATGGGTGGTGGTCTGGCAAGCTCTGTTCTCCTCATCCAGGGGCTCTTCTGTCTGCAATCCAACACTTTGAAGTTTCCTCTTGCTCTTCTCTCAGCTGTCCTCTTTTAAGGGGCAGAAATTTTATAGGACACCAGACACTTGAATTAATTGTCACCAAGCTGTTCTTGTATTGTTGAAACAATTTAATCCTATAAAACCACCCTCAGATATTGGATATCTGGGAGTCTAGGGCACACTGAAGAGAGGTGACAAAGGTGAAGGCTACCGAAGACAAATTCACCTTGGAGGCATTTTCCTCTACCACTGACTCTATTTAAAGAAAAGCTTGTGCATAGTACATCTTTTTGAGAACACAGAAGATAAATGCCAGGTGAATTTTAAAGGTTGGATGCATTCCAAAAAGGTTTATTTTACTTATTTTGTAAATCAGTATATTATCATTGGTAAAATATGCTCAGGTACAATTTGAGGAGAATGGTGGTGGTTCTGAGCTGTGTTTCAACTCCTTCCGGTCAGTGTTCTTTTGTCGCTGAAAGCAAGACCCTTCAGGTGGTGGCAGCAGTGTAGTTTCTTTGCTACTTTAAATGCTAAGGCCTGTGCTAGGCAGTTGCCTAGCAACCCTTGTCTCTTTAGCATTCCTTTGTAAGAAGGTTTTTTTTTGGGTTGCACAATGCAAAATTTTGTATTTGTATTTATTGACGATTTAAAATGAGATTCTTATGTGTGTGTTAGAATACAACAAATTTCATGTGAGTCCATCACACCCCCCAAGCAATAATTATGAGACACTGAAGGCTTATTTGGTGGAACTACAAGCACTAACAGCCCCACAATTATTTCAAAATCCTGCTGGAAAGCATAAAAGTCTCAAAGAATGTGCTGCATCTAATGGAACTGCATGTTTTAATGAAATGTTGCTTTTTAAATATGTATACTATTAGGGCTTTCATGGGCTAAATGTACTTTTATTGAAGATATTATCCAAAGTTGCTTAATACTCAAAGTTACAGCAATAAAAAAGATACAAAACAGTATAAAACATGTAGAATATCTTTCATTATTTTTTTTTCCCAGAACTTATGAACATGATGACTTGCTATTTGTTTTGTTTTGTTTTTAACTCTGAATGAGGAAATCCTTAGGCTTTTATGTGATTTGTATTCTAATTTTCATTTTTAAAATTGACTTACCTTGGTTCTCAAGGGTTCCACAGAATGATATGTAGAAGGCTTGAGTACTGAACTTCCGTAATTATTCATGTTGGAAGCCATGATCTTTTTAAAGCCTGGAGAAACTAGATTCTGATCTGCAGAGATAATCTATGGCAAATATTTGCTGTGCCAAACACAGAAGCTAAGTTTGTATAAACAGTGAAACCTAAATATAGAGTTGAAATGTAGTTTAAGGTCTTCACCTGAACAAAAGATTTCTAATTAAGTAAAGTCAGGATCAAATAGAAGATTATTTTCAGAAGTTAATGTGATCCTCTCAGTAACATGGAGCTAGTATTAAACAGTGCTCAGAAACTTTCACATTCTCTTACATTTGACAAGTTGTTGGTATATGACTAATTATAGAAATAGCCATGTTAAGCACATTCTCTAACTGGTCTACCCAAATGTTCTGAGGCAGAAGCAAGAAACAAAGGCTCATGCATTTGCCAATGGCTCATTTGGAACAACCTTTTATCTGCAATATGAGAATTTTATTTACTGTAGATTCTAAAACTAAGATAGGGCTTGAATAAAGCAGTGGAGGGAAGCCTTTTTGGCAGTACTGCCCCAGAGCTTGCCCAGTAGGGGCTGTTTTGCTAGGGGTCGGCCACATGGAGATTCAGGAAGGTCCCAGGTGACAAGAAAAAGGACGCTAAATTAACCAATGTTCAGAAAAGACCTAAGGTTGATGTTTATTCCATTATTGTCTAACCCAGTGACCAACATCTCCATGATTTTGGCAAACTGAGTTCGTGTATATGTGTGCACATGTGGTGACCTCTTGCTTTTCATTCATTTCCTGTTTGCAGTTTTTGTAACTTAAAATTTTGTTTTTCTCTCTTCATCCCACAGTAGATAATCATCTTGACTAAGTTTTGCAGATAGGAAAACATGTGTGTGGGTATATGGGCATGGCTGAAGAAAGGCAAGAACCTGAGGTTAGTGGGTGATTCATAGCAGTGTTTACCCATTCATCCTTTTGAGTTGACTTATGGACATAGCATGTCTTTGAAAAATTATATTCATAGGGGGTATGGGTGAGGAAAGATTCTGAATTTGAGAATTATCTGATTTTTCTTCCTTCATACTTTAGGAGAGAGAGACATGGAATGTGGCAGCTGTCTTCATGGAGTTATGCTTAAATAGCTAAATCTTTTGGGTAGGGAGAACTACTTGACTTATTGGCTGCAATGCCCTATCATAAGAGCCATGGATAAATAAGTGTGACATTGGAATCAAGTTCCCTTTCCTTTCTGTTCTTGAACAGAAAAAAACTAAGAGACACTTGGAGTCTTCCTAGTCAAACATGCCTCAGTATTAGTTCCTGAATTTCATGAGCTTGTTGGCTCTTGCCTGACTCACAGGTGGATCTCAGCCCACTTTTAAAGCTTTCTGCTTTTTATGTATTTCTTAGAGTTCTCAGAGGAAGTCTTCTGTGTTGTCAGATCAGCCCTTTTGCTTCTTTCTGCTCCTAGGCCAGTCTGTGTTACACTGTTGCTGCCAAGATGCCTTCCATGTGAGATGTTGCTGCTTTGCTCTGGGACTCTGTTTATCTAGCCTCATAGTCTCCTGGGGCTAGCATGCTGCTTGGAAATCCCTTCCTCTGGTGTAGATTCCCTAGAAGGGTCTAGTCACAAATTCTCTTGGTCCTCATACTGCTGTAACATTGTAGTAGTCTGCTCAGACAAAAGGGTTGCAGTAGACAACTGCTTTTGCTTACTCAGTTCTCATTTTCTTCATCTCATTTTCTTCCTGTGGGGAGCTATGCCTCCCTGTTCCTTGTGGTCTAGTGGAATTGTCAGTCACAGTGCCTTACATACATGGCCTGTGGGTGTATGCCCCAAAATAGACTAGCTGACTCAATCTCTAGGAAATTTGCCCCTTGACCATAGGGACACATTGTTGGAAGGAAGTTGTTATTCCAATGGAATTGCCTTAAAAAGACTATCTGATTTCTGTCCTTCCTGGGTTTATATGGATTAGCTTTTCTTCTATGGCTGAAATATCCAGAGTCAGTTTAGATTGCTTAAAACCGAAGAACTGTTATTGCTACTGAAGAGGAATGGTTGCTTCCCTGATCACTTAGGGTTAGTTGTGGTAGCTTACTCGGTTTTTAAAGAGTTAGAACATTTAATGAGATGCTCTTTTGGGTTATAATGATAACTTCTATTTTTCCAGAAGATCTGCTTATTTCCGAGGTGACTGGGGTGGAATGGGTTCAGGTGATACCCCTGTAAGCCCAGGCCATGTTACTAAGGCTCTTTTGTACCATGATTTTCCACTGAGGGCACAAGGTCCAGTGGGGCAAATAATTGCCTGGAGATACAAGTAATTTGAGAAAATTGAATATTATATAGTTACATGAGTTACAACTTGGAAAAATTTGACATATACCACCATGTGGTAAGCATATACCATGCTGCTACCACAACTTCTCGTATTCAACTCCATTTTACGAATTCAAAACATTATAGGATCTGAAGATATAAATGTATTCTATCTGTTAACTGTTCTTGAAGCACTTACCATCAGCAGCAGAAAGAACCAGCTTAAACAACTCACTTTAATTAAAGTACGTGATTAGAGGCAAGTGCAAAATGTCCTGGGAACTTAGGGAATATTAATTATTCCCGTGTTTGGTTCATGAAGGAAGACTTTTTGGAGGAGGTGACTTCTGGACTGAAATTTGAAGATCAGTAGGAATCTACTGGGCTGAAGCTCTCCTTGCCCTGCTCAGAGTCTGACACCCTATGCTAAGCAGTGTGGACTCCTATCACAAGTGTGAAGGGTAGAGATGAACATTCTGCTTGATGTCACCTCATGACTTTTATACTGAATAGTCCAAGAAGGGAAAGAAGGTATGTGATCCAAAAGTAGAGAAGGGAATGGAAGGGAAATGAAGGGAGGGAAAAGCAGGAGAAGGGTGGGGATTAGAGAAGAACATGGAATGAAGAGGAGTGGAGGAGAGGAGAAGAGAATGAGAAGAGAAAAATTGTGTTCTAGCTTTTCTGTTCTTTCATCTTTAGCAGGTGCATATTATTCCGTTGCATGAAAAGTCCACAGTTTATCTATTCTTCTAACTAGGAACAGTTAGCTTATTTCTGTGTTGCTGTTAAACATTTGAATCAATTTCTAATGCATATGCAGTTATGAGAATACTGGAAAATAACTATCATTAAACTTTAGTTAACCGTGGTCTCTTTTGCATATTTTCCATGTGTGAATCTACCACATTTTTTATCTTGCATGGGAACAGCCTTGAATTTTAAAACAAATTCATTAGGTTCTTTAATCTTATAAATCCATATTTGAACATTCTTAGGATACCTCCTCAGTTAGACTGGATGGATTAGGTAAACCTGGAATTTTTAAAAATGATTTTGGATGTATACTTTAAAAACTAAAATAAAAACTTCTATACTCTAAGTTTAGATTTTGCTTGCAGTTCTAATTCTTATTGGAACTTGTGTACTTCATTTAAAACTATGTGAGACTCTTGGGAAAAGCATTTTTAAGGCATGGCTCAGAGAGGTGGATGAGGGCTGAGAGTGAAATAGCTAAAATTAAACATTCCTGGGGAGGTTTTTAAATGTCATATAGAAATTTCTTCACTTTCAATGGTCATATGTTTCAAAAATAGGATATTTTGAAGGATGCTAAACTTTTATGTAAAAGTATATGTTTCATTAAAAGGATATTATTTTTATTTATTTATTTATTTTTTGAAAGAAAGAAAAAGAGAGGAAAGAAAGTGAGAGTGAAAGAAAGAAAGAAAAAGAATGTATGAGAGAAAGAAAGAGGAAGAAAAAGAGGGAGAGAGAACAGGATTCTTGTTCTACTGCC
>CAUYLG010076093.1:0-10020 GCA_963573385.1 Cacajao melanocephalus | reverse complement strand
TTCAACATAGCATTTAAAAAAAAAGAAAAATGTTTTTTTAGAAACTGTTTGGGTGGTGAAAGGATTTTTCTGGGGGGTGTTGGGTAAGGAATGGATAGAGAAGATTTTTTTTTAGCTTTTTTTTTTTTTTTTTTTTTTGGCTCTGCAATATCACAGAGATCTTTGAGTTGAAATATAACAAAATGAGGTATTTCCTCTCTCTTGCTCCGAAAACTGAAAAGCAAGCGCGCTAGAAAATGTCACAGTTGGCCACTGAACAGACTACATTTCTAATTCATGGCAAGATGTCTAAAATAAAAATCCTTGAAATACATATTTTAAAATTAGATTTTGACCTTTGATAGGGCTTATCATGCTATTTATATTGTAGCAGAAGGAGCTGATTTTTCAGTAGTTGCCTCATCAAAGGCATGACTCACATTTCCTTAAGCATTTATACCATATGTTTCCTGAGGTAAAAAATAAATAAATAAATTTTATATTTTTTATACGATTAGTGAAATATGAGCAAAAATTATAAGAAATCATTTAAAAATATTTCGGGGAGCATGTGGTCTAGAAATGTTGGTTTCTAGAAATTGAAATTATGTTAGATACTTGGCTAATGTAGCCATTAGGTACATTTATGAATATAGATGAGAAGTAATCATGTGACACTAGTTTTATCATTAAGGAAAAAGCAGAATTCAAAAGTTTAGCAATGAAACACAGGTACTACTAAAATTCACTTTATATTTGAAAATGTGAATGTGAGTTTTAAAAAGCTTTTGTTAAACTAACTGAAAATAATCATTTTAACATTTAAAAAAATATTAAGTGGCATTTAGTGACATTATCATATGAGTACAAGCTGTGACTATAAGATAATGAGACAACTTACTTTGTGGCCAGTGGAAATTAAATTTATGTTTATGATTACTAACAACAAGGACTATTTTATTCAGCTATCTTTACACAATACAGAAGTATTGTAAAATTTCTAGGAAATGCATATTCCACTTAAACTGTGGGGAAGTGCATATATTAAAGTGATTGCTATATGAACATTGGCATCCCATTTAAGAAATCCTCAGTTTCCCACTTGGTGCTCAAATCACTTGATGTTTTATTTCACTGGCACTTTTTCTGGGGCCGTAGATTTAGGAATAGAAAACAGATTCTATACATGGAATACACTGAAGTTTTGAGGAGGTGTGATTCCTGTAACTCGGCCCTGAAACCCCCTGCCCCAGGCTATCCCTACCTTTCCTGTTTTCTATCTGTGGATAGGTGGTACCATCCTTTTAGTCACCCTGAGCTCTCCCTTAGACTCTCTACCTAATCATTCCCTGGTCTTTTCACTTCTGCCTTCTTAACATTTTGAAGATATCCTCTAAAATTTCAAGTCTCACCATCTCTGCCTCCGAACTTTCAGTCTTGAAGCATCCTAACAACCTCTCCCCACCAGGGCATGTTCCACCTGACAAGCAGGGTGATCACTCTGAAATGCCAATCTGATCAGTCATTACCCTACTTTGAATCTTCAGTAGCTTCCTAGCACCTATTCCTGGAAACCATTCCAACGTATCACCTTGGCAAAGGAAACCCTTTTCTTACCTGGCTCCTGCTTATCCCTCCAGACTCACCTTTTGACACCTCCCCCTCATCTCTCTGTAGCCCAGTTCCTGCACACACACATGGAGTTTCAGTCTTGCCAAACTCTTTGCAGCTTCTTGAGTGGGCCTTGCTCTCTGCACTATCTCTTTCTGCCTAGAGACTCCTTTACCTCCCCACATCTGGTGAACTTCTACCTTTAAGTCTTAACTCTTCAGTAGATGTCATTTTTGAGGATGCCCTCTCTGTTCCCACTTTGGAACTTGGACTTCTCCGTTGCTCTGGTGTCCTGTGTATTCCTCTGCTATAGCCCTCATCTCATTGAATTACAATCATGTCTTCACTAGTGTTTCATTTACAGCATGATAGATTTTTGTATTGCCAGTGACTCCAACAAATTCCTCAGGACCTAGCCCTGTGACTGGAACACCACAGGCATTTAATAATAGTTGACAAATGAGTAAGTATGTGTAATGAAAAATCTACCTGCCTAGGCACTAGAAAATATAAAATTGGCCAGATGCGGTGGCTCATGCCTGTAATCCCAGCACTTTGGGAGGCCAAGGCAGATGGATCACGAAGTCAGGAGTTCAAGACCAGCCTGGCCAACATGGTGAAACCCCATCTCTACGAAAAATACAAAACTTAGCTGGGCATGGTGGCACATGCCTATAGTCCCAGCTACTTGGGAAGCTGAGGTAGAAGAATTGCTTGAACCTGGGAAGCGGAGGTTGCAGTGATCCGAAATCACACCACTGCACTCCAGCCTGGGCAACAGAGCAAGACTCTGTCTCCAAATAAAAAAAAAGAAAAGAAAAAAAAATAAAAATCTCAATTCTGCTACTTTCTGTAATATCTGTGTGTCAGTCAGAAATGCTTTTGGCTGCAAGGAAACCCCTCTGACAGTCTCTTAAAGCAAATAAGGAAGTCTAAAAGGAGTCAGATGCTGGCCTTGGTTCAGTACAATGTTAGAGGCAGCATCTCTATGCTTTTCTAGTGGTCACAAAATAGCTACTGTAGCTCCTACCCTCACATCTACTTTCAGTTCAAGAAGAATGAGAGACAGCAATAGCCACCCTCTTCCTTCATCAAGAAAGCAAAGGTATCTTAGAAGTCCCCACCATCCTTTGTTTACTTCTCATGGGCTAGAATTAGGTCAATGGCCACCCCAAATCCAAGAGAAACTAGAGAAATTAGATTTTAGCATTTCCACACGCTATGTTGAAAATGAGTAAGAGACAACAATTTGGGGAATAAGTGTGAGATTCATCAGCCAACAGTGTTTGCTACACCTTGGGACAAAACATTTTACCTCTCTTACTCCTTTATTCTTCCACTGACTGAAGAATTAGACTAAGTGAGCTTTTTTCAAGAATCAATTTTCTCTCATCTATAATTCCCATATAGTCTTCTTTCCGAAATAGAATTATCTTCTACACCGGATGGTTACTTCGGGTTTTTCCCTGAATACTTCACATTTAGAGAAAGCACTGTCTACTAAGAAGCCTGTCCTTTTCAAGAGCTCTGTTGTCATAATGTTCTCCTGAACAAGGACTGAACAGTACATGCCCAGATTCCCTGCCTCTGACCTCACCATCTCTCTCCTGTGTGGCGATCTCTCAAATTGTTTAGGACAATTATCGTGGCTTCTCTAAATCTCCTCTTTTTCAGGCTCAAATGCCCTTTGCTTCGGTAGTTTTTCAGATAAGCCTCTTCTGTCCCCTCACCACCCTGGTCGGCCAATACCAGACGCACTCTCTTCATTTACTTATGGTTCATTTAACAGATAATTACTGAGTTCCTGCCATGTGTCAGCACTGCTCTAGAAACTGGTTATATGGTGAGAAGCAAGGCAAGGGAGGCCCCTCCTCTCATGAGGCTTATAGAGGAGTAAAGGAATCAGGTGATAAGCATTACACACATGTGCACACACACACATGCACACACACAGAGGATCATTTCAGAGAGTGATTAGTGCCAAGATGAAAATGACAAACGGAGATAGAAGAGTGACAAGGGGTATACGTGTGTGTGGAGGGGGGTGGCGGGGATGCACATGTGAAGGTGGAAGACAAGCCTTCAGATCTGATGATCAGGGAGGTTTCTCTAAGACCTGAATGGGGAGAATTAACTAGCATGGAAGAGGAAGAGGTTTTGAAGCAGGAGGACTTGTAAGTGAAGGGCCCTAGGTAGAATGAGCTAGGCCTGAGCTAGGTACCAGAATATGCTCAGAGGGGGACGTGCTGGGAGATGGCCTTGATAAGGCACATGGGGAGCCCACCCCACAAGCTCACGTTAGACAGGACGAGAACTCAGATCCTATTTTAAATGACAGCATTTCAACACCCATCTTAAAATGTGTCTGGACAAAACTTAACACTTAGCTACACATATAGTCTGACTGGAACAGTCCAATTTATAACCTCTCCTTGTAATGGGCACACTATTTCTATGGATGCAGGCTACAGTTACATGACTTTCATGGAAGCCATGCTATCCCCACAGTTCCACTGTGGTTTCCTATGTGCTCTTTGATGCATGCTGCTCACATGCACGAATATTACTTGCACAAAGAGCCAGAGTAGGTGGATGTGATGCCAGGAGCTATTAGAATGATTCACATTACACTTCCACCATATGAAAAATAATGTACAGTCAAAAGCAACACTGCATCATATCATCGAGCAACTGGGAAAAGCGTAGATTACCTATTTGAAGTTCAGTCAGTCATTGCAATTAGATAATCTGGATGGTCCTGAAAATGTCTTTCTTGAGAGCATTCCTCCAAAAGCAAAATTGAATGATAAGGAAAGGAATGAAGTATAACAAAGACAACAGCAAAAAACTAAAACAACAACAACAAAAACTGAGTAACATCAACCAGGCAGGAGGTGGCAGACAGAAGTCCAACTATTGATAGTTAACCTGGGAAGGGACAATTGAATGTTGGTTTTCTCTCTCTCAGAGCCCCTAATTGCATTTCCTCCAGCAGCCACAGGCCTGAGGTTTTCCCCAGGACTGTGGAAGTCAGACATCAGAGGTGAGAACTCCAGTGACCACCAGGCTGCATTTTAATGCTGGGCCGGGAGGCTCGATGCTCTTCAAGACAGCTTTGTGAGCTCCATCTTCCACTGGCTCAGAGTTCACCCTGTGTGCTTCATCTGCTCTTCAGCCATTCAGGCAGTGGGGATCTTGAGGGCTCTCCCTTCCCATATGGTACTGAGTTTTGATTCATCCTTTTCCTCTTCTCTATCAGCAGGTATTCTAGAAAGACAGTTTTATGATGACATTCACAGCTAGCATTAAAACCAGATAAAAATAAAACAGGATGTAAATAAAGAACTAATGATGTGTGTCTGTGTAAATGTATTACAATAATAAAAAGAATAGACATCTGTTTGCAAAGGTACCATTTAAGGCCATGGGGCTTTAAATGAAACTGCTTTATAAATGCACCAACATATGTGACTGTTTGCCTACGTCTTTCATCCATGAAAATTGCCCTGTAGACAGTTGGCTTTGAGGTGAAAAGCACTCTATAGGCACTAAATAGTATGCTAGAACACCTCTAAGTGCTAATCTAACTACCTTCATGACGGAAGTTTCAGGAGAACAATTTAAGGGTCATGGAAAAAAAGAGTTAAACAAGTTGGTAATCTGACATTTCCTAAAAACTAGATTCAAAAACCAGGAGAAAGGAATCAAAACAAGCCTGGTAGGATGGACGTAGGCACCCCTTCTTGGAGGTGTGAAAATGCCCGGAATAATTTAGGCAAGAATATTTTGGCAATTATCAGTGATGACCTTGGTTTAGGGGTAATTATAGCATGGTGGAAACACCCCTGGACTGGAGATGGGAAATCCCTTATGGCCCCACCCCTGCCCAGAACTGAAAGATATTTGACAGGTCTCTTATTCTCTTTGACACTTCTTTCTTCTTTGTTAAGTAAGAAGCTGGTGCTGATCCAGGGTAATCTGAACTGTGTTCTGCATGACTTTAGGGTTCTGCTCAGTGCCATGTGGAGGAGGGGATGCCTTGGGGGAAGATGAAGGAGGTACAGGTGGGGCTCTGCACTGTGTTGACTCTCCTTCTGCCAGTATCATCAGAACAACTCCGCTTTTATGTCTTTATACACTGAGTGCTTTGTAAGATCCTAGTTTTTTCTTAAAGTGTCAACCAATACTTGATTATGAAATGAGAGCATTATTCTAGCATTCTAAGTAAAGTGTGTAAATTATAAACAACCATCTTTAATAGTCAACAAATTGTCATCATGACTGAGCAGTGTAACACCAAGTAATACAATTAACGAAATCCTTGAAAGTAGAACCTCTCAGTGAGCCATGAATACAACTGATAAGCTGTGCATAATGTATAGAAGAATGAGTTCATTTTGGTAATTATCTGTGCTTTTCAAAATATTGGTGAACTTTCATCTTTAAGGAGCTATGGTGTTCTACTTATTCTTGCCACAACTGCATGGAAACTCTGGAATCTGTTAGTATGTCTTTGGGTACAAAAATAGTATTTTTTTGGAACTGTTCAAAGATTATGTAGTTTTGTAGACATTTAGGGAAAATCTCATAATTAATGTTAAACAGTTGTCTCGGTGTTGATTTAAAGCACGTAATACATGCTTCACATCCTGCCAAGTGCTGAGAGAGATTCATTCATCATTTTAGCACATGTTTCTGGGCATCAGTCACGTGATAAACACGCTCCCAGCACTTGGCTTCATCAAGGAGCAAAACAGACAATGTACATTCCTGCCCTAGTGGAGCATATATTCTAGATGACAGCTTGAACACCTACGCATATATGACATAGCTCTTTCTTGCAAGGAGAGTGCAGTTGGGGAAACGTCAACACCTAAAACAGTTAAAGGCAAAAATAGCTGCTGTGGACACTAAATGCTACATAGCAGTTTCAGATGAGGCAGAGAGTTAGACCTGGCTAGACCTTGTACTGGGGTTAGGATTAGATAGATAGTTCCTGGCTTGGTGCCTGGTACATAGTTGCTGCTCCATAAATATGTGTTTAATAAATGAAAAACCAGACTAACTGGGTAGACAATTTACACATTTACATAATTGGAATGTAATTTGGGGAAGGAGGCTGAAGCCTGGGTGAAGGAAGCCTTGAATGAGAAATGGGGAACTATAAATAGCAAGAGTTTTGAAGTTGGGGAAAGGTGGGAAGGAAGTGAGGTGTAACATGGAGAAGCAAAAGTGTGAATATTTTCCAAGATGGCTTGATGCTATGATAGATGAATCGTTGAGACAGAATGTAAGGGGAAGATTGATGAAAGAACCAAGGAGTCTCTGAGAGTGGGAAAAAGTAAAGAAAAACCAGGATGTATGATGAGAATATTACTATGGAGCTGCTTACTGTAGGTGTGACTTCTCTTTCCCACATTAACACAAAACACTTAGCAAAACATTTCTGTCTCTCTCTCTCTCTCTCTCTCTCATGCTCTTCTGTTCTTTCTCCCTCTCCCTCTATCTCCTCTTGCTATCTCTCTAGATATCTACTACATAGATGGATAGATAGATGAATCTTAGAAGTGGTAAAACTATGACAAAGTAATGAGTATAGCTTCAAAATGGCTGCAGGACAAGGTAAGAAGCTGAGCTCAGCCTTAAAACCAATCCCTGTTTACACTCTGCCTACGTATTTCTTTATAATATACTCTGACTCCCCATCAACATATTTACATTCTTGGTAGAAGAGATTATTTCTGATGTCTCTTTGCATTTTTTTCTTAGCACCAACAACCACTATTTTATAATTATAACTTCTGTTTTTTACTCCAAAGAAACACATTTGTTGAAGAAAAATTAGAGATACAGATAAGTTAGGAAAATAATAATATCGGAAAAGAGGGCCATCATTTAAAACGTGGTTACAGGAATAATAAATACTGTGCTAAGTATTATAATGATGCTGATGCTATGGTAATTATGATAATTAATTATGATACTGATGGTGAAAATAGTGATGATGATGATGATGATGATGATGACAGCAATGATGAACACTTGCCTCCCACTGATTATATGTGTAAGGCACTATTCTAAGCCTTTGTATAAATTAATAGATGCAGTCTTTACAACAACCTCAAGAGATGTTATTCTTCCTCCTTTCTATTTATTTTATCATATTTTATAGATGACGTATCTGAAACAGAGTGATAAGCAACCTGGCCTGGGTCACACAGCACAAAATGGTAGAGGTAGGAAATGACCCAGGCAGTCAGGCTCCAGATTTTTGGACACTACTAAATTATGTTAATAATACACTCTGTAGCAGCCTGCTTTCCAGGTATGGAATAGTTTCTAGAATAAGTCACTCACATAGATTTCGAGCCCAGAACCATCTACTCTGAGCAGCAGCTCCTAACCTTGACCATAAACTGACCCCACCAGATAATCATAGTTGGCCTTTCTGTTAAGTGATAAGCAACTTGCCTCTGTGGGCACCTGCCCTGAGAAAGGTTTTTTTTGCTCCATGCCCTGTTTCAAGTACATTTATTATTATTTATGAATTACTTATTAATATAAATGTATTATTATTTATGTATTATCCAACTTATTGAGTGGTGTATGTGTATGCAGGTATGTATGATCATAAAATACAAGATGAAATAACTATAAGAAAATAGCTTTGAAAAAATTAGTAATGACTGGACCATGGACCCTGCGATAAGGAATGTTCACATATACTGTTTTCTTTCATGATGGTAACAGCCCAGCAAGGTAACTGTCATCAGGGCTGTCATGTATTCAAGTGCTGTTTGTGCACTGAATGAAGGCATTTGGCTGAGGGATGATAGGGCTGAAATCCAGGCTGCACTCTTCCTGATGATCTATGAACCCAAGGAGATGAGTCTACCTGGAGGGAAAGCCTTTTCCAATATGCACAAAGTTCCACATAAGCTAGAGTTGTCCTGGGAATTATTATCTTCATTTTGTAAATAAGGAAATTAAAGATCAGAAAGATTAAGTCATTTCTCAAGAATATATATCCAGGAAATAACAGATCAAGGACTCCAACCTAGGCTAATATGGCTCCCACTTCCTTTCCCTGAAACCACCACTATGTCTTTCAACTAAGTTGCATTGCTCTATTCACTGGTACAAACTTGTTGTACCATTTAAAATTCAAGGACCATCTGATTGTGTATTATATTTTTAGATCCTTTCCTGGAAGCAGGTTTTAATGGGGAGGAAGAAGGTAGCAACTGGAAGAGAGTTTTGAGATGGTAGATGGTAAAATGTGCAAACAAATTCCCAAAAATTCTGGGGACACAGACTTCACAGCCTTTAGAATAATTCAAAGGAGAACCCTTCAAATATGTAGCCTCAGCTGAAATTTCAAAGTGGTCTATTTACCTAATAGGCTATTCATTAATTACAAGCTATTAGTGACTATTAACCTATGAAATTGTATTTACAGTTTAGAAATGTATTTGATTTTCACAAGCCTTACTGGGGAACAATGCTCAGTCAACACTTTCTTTGCCTAAAGAGTATGATTAAAAAGCATGAAGCATAGCAAATGAATATTTAGCCTATGAATTTTGAGTTTACAAAGGATAATTATTCGCAGGTTAGTGAATTCATTTTCCTGTCTACTCCACACAGCCTTTGGGTTCCATTTACAACTTTGCACATTCAGATGTAAAATTAAAATATAATCATTCCATTTTAAATGGTTCCCTGTACAATTATCTCATTTTAAATCTTTTTTTTTGAGTTGTGTATTTATTTATTTTAGTTTTCAATTTTTTTTCTTTTTTTTATTATTATACTTTAAGTTCTGGGGTACATGTGCAGATCGTGCAGGTTTGTGACATAGGTATACACGTGCCATGGTGGTGGTTTGCTGCATCCATCGCCCTGTCATCTACATTAGGTATTTCTCCTAATGCTATCCCTCCCCTATCCCCCAACCCCCTGCTATTCCTCCCCTAGCCCCCCACCCGCCAGGCCTCGGTGTGTGATGTTCCTCTCCCTGTGTCTGTCTGTTCTCATTGTTCAACATCCACTTATGAGTGAGAACATGTGGTGTTTGGTTTTCTGTTCTTGTGTTAGTTTGCTGAGAAGGATGGTTTCCAGTTTCATCCATGTCGCTGCAAAGGACATGAACTCATCTTTCTTTTATGGCTGCATAGTATTCTGTGGTGTATATGTGCCACATTTTCTTTGTCCGGTCTCTCACTGATGGCCATTTGGGTTGGTTTCAAGTCTTTGCTATTGTGAACAGTTCTGCAATAAACATAAGTGTGCATGTGTCTTTATAATAGAATGATTTATAGTCCTTTGGGTATATACCCAGTAATGGGACTGCTGGGTCAAATAGTAGTTCTCCTAACAATCTCCAAAAATCTAGAAATCCTCATTTTAAATCTTTTTGCTAATGTGGTT
>CAUYLG010076091.1:0-61659 GCA_963573385.1 Cacajao melanocephalus | reverse complement strand
CCAGCGTTGTGCCCTGCAAGCAAATTAGATCACACCAGGGTCTTGCTTCCTTTCTTTCTCTTTTTCTTTGTTTCCCAGCCGGCCGCGCCCCCCCCCCGCGCGGCGCCACAGGCGCGCGGGGGGGGGGGGGGGGGGGGGGGGGGGGGGGGGCGGGTCGGCAAAGAAAGAAAAAGAGAAAGAAAGGAAGGAAGACCCTGGTGTGATCTAATTTGCTTGCAGGGCACAACGCTGGTGGCAGTGTGGTGCTTGGGTTGCAGTGAGAGAGAGGGGAGGCTGGGGCCGCTTAGGATTCAGTTGTCATTGCCCAGATAACAATGAAGAGGTCCAATCTGAGGCAGTGCCACAGTGACAATGGGAACCAAGCAAAGGATGGGAGTCTGAAGTTAAAGTTGCATCACTGGATGTGGGAGTGGGGAGGGAGCGGAGGAGGAGCTGGGATGATCCTGCCCTCTCCGATTTGGTGCACTGGGTGGGTAGAGGTGGGCCTAGAGACAGAGAATTCAGGATGAAAATCAGGTTGGGGGAGCAGGGTAAGAGTGTGCCTTGAGAACAGCTATGTGCACAGTCAACCGTTTGCAGGGTATCTACTATAGAGATATGAGTAACGTGTCTTCCACCAACAAGGCTCTCCATTTTGCCTTTGAGAGACAGAGGAGAGGGGCAGGTGCGGGTGCCAGAGGGTCATCAACAGGGCTGAACAACACTGAAAAGCGACCCTCTGTCTGTCTGTGTCTGTCCATCTCTGTCTCCGTCTCAGCACTGAGAGAGTGTGGGCTTTGGGGCTGGGCCTGACTCCATCACCAGATGGGCCTCCCCTCCCTGCCCCATCAGCCCTGCTCTGCATACCCCAGCCGCCAACCCGCCACAATGCTTCCAAAACCCCACGGCCATCACCTACATCTTTGTCTCTACAACCAGACCATGAGCTCGGGCTAGGCGCAGTGGTTCACGCCTATAATCCCAGCACCTTGGGAGGCCGAGGCGGGCGGATCACTTGAGGTCAGGAGTTTGAGACTATCCTGACCAACATGGCAAAACCCTGTCTCTATTAAAATACAAAAATTAGCTGGGCCTGGTGGCTCACGCCTGTAATCCCAGCTACTCGGGAGGCTGAGGCAGGAGAATTGCTTGAACCTGGGAGGCAGAGGTTGCAGTGAGCCAGAATTGCACTGCTACACTCCAGCCTGGCGATAGAGCAAGACTCAAAAAAAGCAAAACAAAACAAAACAAACTGCCTAAACAAATGTCTCTCACCCATTTTCCAGGCCTGAACTTTCCATCTTCCATAGATTTTGGTGCCTAGCGTCCCCCATGGACCAACCTCTGCAGGCTAACAATGGACATGTGTTTCATACAACTCATCAAAGAAAAATCTCCCTTAATCTGAGGACTCGTTTTGCAATAAGACTGGGATTTCGGTCTCTAAAAAGCCAGAGCAATTTGGAGGAAAGTAGGCATGTGAGGTAGTTTCTGGAAAATGACTTTTGGTATATTTTCAGATTTCCCAAGGCTGCTCACCCGCTATTAATCAGCCCAGCATCCCTCCACGAGGATGCCAACTGAAATGAGATGCCCTGTGGCAGCGTTTACTGCCAGGAGCCCACATCTCCATTATTTGGGGATTAGAGATGACGGGGCAGTAGGGAGAAAATGGCAGGGAGAATTAAGTAGGGAGAGGAAAACTTTAAAAACGTTTCTGCTTAAAGGGCGTCCTCTCTGCTCTCAGGTCAGGCCACAAGCTTCACGGCGCAGGCCATGGCAGCAGCAACTTCGCAGAACCCTCTCCACAAGCCCTCCTGAGTGGCACTTGGAGCCGTGGCTGTCTTTGGAAAAGCAACACCACAAGACACTCCTGTAGCCACAGAACAAAGGAAGCCATCCTGCAAAGTTCTGGCGAAGACACTGCCATCCTGACGCCCCCTGGCAAGGATTACGGGTTAACTGAAAATCTCAGGCTGATGCTCTCTGTTTTGCAGTGAGCACCTGGGCCGAGGGAACACTAAATTGAGAAATATTGACTAAGCTTAGAGGAAATGAAATTTCTCAAAAAGAAATTTCCAGAGGTCCCAGTTTCCACACTGACTCCACTCTTGGGGAAAAGTTGCACACTCGTGTTTGAGACCTGCCACCCGTGTCCTCCCTCATGACAGCTGCTGTGGTTCATGTCAAAGGCGTGTGTCAGAAACGATTATTTATACTCACTCAGGAATGGAAAGTTTGATTTGTTGTGGCTCCTATGTCAAAACCAGTTTGATTTCCATAAATTTTGCTTTCCTTAAAAGAAAATCAAAGTAACGGAAACAAGCAGGTCTTTGGCAGAATCTCACAGGCAACGTTCCATAAAATAAAAGATGAGAAGGGGCATGTTGATGGGGCAGACAGACCACAGGATGTGATCACAGAGATGACAGAAACGTTGCCGCTTGGTTCCCTGAGGTCAGAAGGTAAGCCCAGCCCTTCACAAGACTGGGGAGTGAAGGGCAGCACCCAGGGGACAGCACAGGCTGGATGCCAGGGCGGCTGGTGCCAGCATCTTTTGCAGACGGTGTGGCCTGGGGCAGGTCATGTCACGCGCAGTCTCAGTTCCTCCTGGTCTTGAGGGCCTTTTACACACCAGCCTTCTGGGAGCTTCGGCTGACATCTGCCATGGCCCCCGAGTTGCTCAGCTCCAGGAGGCACCTTCGGACCGTGGTGGTGCACGTGGCCCACGCCTTTGGAGCTGTGCAATGTGCTGGTGCAGGGAACCTCCCTTTCCAGCAGCAACAGCCTTGGAGTTGTCCTGACTTCACACCAGGCACCTGGGTGGGAATAGCACCAGACTCTGTGGACCCTCCTTTCTCAAGGGTAGGCTCCGCCATTGTTTTTTTGTTTGTTTGTTTGAAATGGAGTCTTGCTCTGTCGCCCATGCTAGAGTGCAGTGGCTCGATATTGGCTCAGTGCAACCTCTGCATCCCGGGTTCAAGCAATTCTCTTGTCTCAGCCTCCTGAGTAGCTGGAACTATAGGTGCACACCGCCACACTTGGCTAATTTTTTGTATTTTTTTTAGTAGAGATGGGGTTTCACCATGTTGCCCATCCTGGTCACGAACTCCTGAGCTCAGGTAATCCACCCACCTCAGCCTCCCAAAGTGCTGGGATTACAGGCATGAGCCACCACGCCCGGCCCATTGTTTTGTTTTAAAAAAAAATCAGGTTGGCCAGGCACTGTGGCTCACACCCATAATCCCAGCACTTTGAGAGTCCCAGGCGGGTGGATCCCTTGAGATCAAGAGTTCGATACCAGCCTAGCCAACATGGTGAAACCCTGTCTCTACTAAAAATACAAAAAATTAGCCAGGCTTGGTGGTGTGCACTTGTAATCCCAGCTACTCAGGAGGCTGAGACAGAAGAGTCACTTGAACCTGGGAGGCAGAGGTGGCAGTGAGCCAAGACAGTACCACTGCCCTCCAGCCTGGGTGACAGAGCGAGACTGTCTCAAAAGAGAAAAAAAAAATCAAGTCGTGTCTATTTGGGCCTTCCTAGTTCCTAAGCACCTCACCCACCCTGCCCTGTTCCTGCGCACTGTCCCGCTTTCCTTCCTCTGTGCCACGCCGCTGCTGACATGTTCATGGTACACAAGACATGAGGAGTTCTGCCATCTTTGGATCTGGACCCTAAGATGCAGACCAAACTGGGTCTCATTCTTCAATTCTTTTATTTTTAGGGACAGGGTCTCATTTTGTCACCCGGACTGGAGTGCCGTGGTGCAAGCACAGCTCACTATAGCCTCAAACTCCTGGGCTCAGCTCCCCAAGTAGCTGGGACTACAGACACATGCCACCACAACAGCTAATTTTTAAATTTTTTGTAGAGATGGGGTGTTGCTATGTTGCCCAGGCTGTTCTTGAACTCTTGGGCTCAAGCGATCCTCCCACCCTGGCTTCCCAAAGTGCTGGGATTACAGGCATGAGCCACAGTGCCCGGCTAGGTCTGATTCTTTTCCTTAGATATAAGTGGTGAATCCTGCTGCATTAGGAAACCCAGTCTTTCTGGGTGTTGGGGTGTATCTGACTCAGGGGGTGTGATCTCGGTCCCTCCGTCCCAGGCTCCCATCCCAAGTGTCATCCAGGCCTTACCAAGACTTGGCCAAAGAAAGCTGCCTGCAGCTGAAGCCTCCCTCTGGGGGACCTTACCCAGGAGGAATTTCCTTCTGGGTATCTCCAGGTTAAAAATGAAGACACTGAGACTTGGAGAGACCAGTAATCTGCCACAGGCCCACAATGAGGGGGCTGCAGACCTGGGATCTGAACGTAAGAATTCTGGTTTCAAAGTTCATCTTTTCCTCTATGCCTGCTACACAGCTCATTAACTGACTTCTACTTCCAAACACCAAGTTGATGGAAACAAAATCACAAGGAACACTGCCTGGGCTATTTTCCAATTACAACTATGGGTGTATGTCACCACCTTCTTTCCCAAACTGTCTCTGATTAAATGGGAGGCGAGAGCTTCACAAGGAAGTGACTGAGACTAAATGATTTGTAGGTTGTGTCATCAGGCTGTAACGGAGCTGCGTGTGGTACGGTGACAACATTGGTTTCCCATAAAACAACTTAGTAATTACTTGCTGCCCTTCTGACATTCAAATCAGATTTGTGGCCAGGCGCTCTAATTCTAGCACTTTGGGAGGACAAGGCAAGATGATTGCTTGACCCCAGTAGTTTGAGACCAGCCTGGGCAACATAGTGAGACCCCATCCTACAAAAAATAGAAAAGTTAGCCAGGTGTGGTGGTGCACTCCTGTGGTCCCAGCTACTCAGGAGGCTGAGGCAGGAGGATCGCTTGACCCTGGGAGGTTGAGGCTGCAGTGAACCGAGATGGCGCTGTTGCACTCCAGCCTGGGCAACACAGTGACACCCCGTCTCAAAAAAAGAGAAAAAAAATCTAAAAACAAAACACAAATTAGATTCTGACTTTACCAGAAAGTCCCCAGACACAGCTCAGATCCTAATTCATAGCTATGCTCATAACCTCATGAATATCTCGGGTGAGAGGGGAGGTTGTCACCTTGGGCGCTCCCCCCACCCCCAACCTCACTTCCCCCTACCCCCCACGCCCTCCTCCCACCCCTTCCTCCCCTCCCTGTCTGGCTTCTCTTTTACATTGTCTCCTTGCTCCTCCTTGTGGCAAAGAGTGAGGTGCACACTCAGAAGGCCCCGCGCAAAGTCCAGGCTCGTGATTCCAGGAACATTTCCCAATTTCTGGTGGAAATTCCCCACGGAATAGTACTGTCATTCTCATACATCTAGGTAGTACCCCACCTTATGCAAGTGAACCTCACTTTCTCAATTATAAAATAAATATATTCCCAAATCTTAGAAATGTTGGAAAATACAGAAAAGTATGAAGCATAAAATAAAAATCAGATGTCTAGAAATTTTGGTAAAATTTTCCCAATTTTTTTCTATGCAGCCATGTATACATCTGTATATGCAGCATTTATTTGTTTATTTATTTAATTTTTTTTTTGAGACAGAGTTTCGCTCTTGTTGCCCAGGCTGGAGTGCAATGGTGAAATCTCAGTTCACCACAACCTCTGCCTCCCGCATTCAAGTGATTCTCCTGCCTCAGCCTCCCGACTAGCTGGGATTACAGGTATGCGCCACCATGTCCGGCTAATTTTGTATTTTTAGTAGAGATGGGGTTTCTCCATGTTGGTCAGGCTGGTCTCGAATTCCCGACCTTAGGTGATCTGCCCACCTCAGCCTCCCAAAGTGCTCACAGGTGTGAGCCACCACGCCTGGCCGAATTTATTTGTTTAATATGCAATATAATTAATCTATCGCCAGCTCCAGAACTAGCCATTACTAATGCCTATATCCGTTCATGTGCGCCTCTTCTTCCCCGTCCCTCTGTCTGCCTCCCCGTTGGACGTATACACTGACAGTATTGTTTTTAGAGACCAGATCTCACTACGTTGCCTGGGCTGGAGTGCAGTGGCCCTTTACAGGCAGGCTCGGAGTGCACTACAGCCTGGAACTCCTGTGCGCAAGTGATCCTCCTCCCGAGTAGCTGGGATGTAGGTGTGCACCACTGCATCCAGCTTGATGTTGATGCTTATTGCTCCCTTGCTTCTTAAAGTAAAATTACAATACACACACACACAATTGGGATTACACTGTACATACACTTTTGTTTCCTCCTTTTTCTTTTTTTACTGAGCTTTCTTCAACATCATCAAATATTATCAGAACCCATGGCTATACCACAACCCAGAATATGGGTGTATTACAGTTTATTTAATATCCTCTAAATGTTGGCTATTTGGGTTGTCTTTTGGGTTTTTTTGTTTTTGTTTTGAGATGGAGTCTCACTGTGTCAGGGTGGGGTGCAGTGGCGCCATCTTGGCTCACTGCAGCCTCAGCCTCCTGGTCTCCAGTGATCTTCCCACACACTCCTGAGTAGCTGGGAACACAGACATGCGCCACCATGCTCAACTAATTTTTAATTTTTTGCAGAGATGGCGTCTCACTATGTTTTTCAGGCTGGTCTTGAACTCCTGGCCTCAGGAGATCTTCCTGCCTCAACCTCCTAAGGTGCTGGGATTACACGCATGAGCCATGATGCCTGGCCAGCCCTTTTTCTTTAAAGAAACAGAGTTAAATTACACAGCTGGCTTCAGAATCTTATCATATCCTACAGTCAGGGCAATTGAGCTATGAAATCTTTATAGAAGAGCTTCTGTTCTCAGCTGGTTTTTCCATCTCTGAGAGTAAAACAGTATAGTATAAACTTTCCAAGAATTTTCTCTGAGCAAGGCCATAGGGGCAGACCAGCAGGTAACTTTGGCTGGGCGAGTGACCTGTACTTGGAGCCTGCTCCCTCGGGACGGCATCTCCATGGGCCTCTGCAATGGGATGCTCTGGGTGTTTCCCTAGATGCAGCGCCGAGCACTGTCATCATGCCCTGGACACAATAAGCACTTGGCAAATGTCCCTCAAAGGAAGGCGTTGAGAGTCCCTTCCCAGCTCTAAAATTTTGATTCTATCGATTTCACAGGAGAATGCCATGGTATTAGTATCAGGATTCAGATTGATAAAGTCCTTTCCACACTTCTGGAGAGTTTAGATCGCAGTGTGGGTAAGGAATGAGAATGTGAGAATGAGTGCATTATTTGGTTCTAGTTCTGAGACGGTGAAGGCCACTCTTTCTCTTTTTTCTTTCTTTTTGAGACAGAGTTTCACTCTTGTTCCCCAGGCTGGAGTGCAATGGCACAATCTCTGCTCACTGCAATTGCCACCTCCTGGGTTTAAGCGATTCTCCTGCTCCAGCCTCGCGAGTAGCTGGGACTACAGGCATGTGCCACCACGCCTGGCTAATTGTTGTACTTTTAGTAGAGGTGGGGGTTTCACCGTGTTGACCAGGCTGGTCTCGAACTCCTGATCTCAGGTGATACACCCGCCTTGGCCTCCCAAAGTGCTGGGATTACAGGTGTGAGCCACTGCGCCCGGCCAACTCCTTTACTTTCATGTGTTATTAACTGATGAACATTTTCTCTATGCCAGGTAAATTATATCCTATGGATACATCATTTGTTTGTTTGTTTTTGGAGACAGTGCCTCCCTCTGTTACCCAGGCTGGAGTGCAATGGCACAATCACAACTCACAGCAGCCTTGACCTCCCTGGGCTCAAGGGATCCTCCTACCTCAGCCTCCCAAGTAGCTGGGACTACAGGCACATGCCACCCATGCCTGGCTAATTTTTATATATTTTTTGTAGATCTGGGGTTTCAACATATTGCCCAAACTTGTCTCAAACTCTTGGGCTCAAGCAATTCTTCTTAGAAGAAGCCTCGGTCTTCTAAACTGCTAGGATTACAGGAGTGAGCCATGGCGCCCAGCCTGGATACATTATTTAATATCCACTACAATCCTCTGAGTTGATATTAGTTAATTCTGTTTCACAGATGTGGAAACTGAGGCAGAGAGATGTTAATGCTTGCCTAAGACCACAGAGTTGGCCGAGCTGAGACACAAATCCAGCTCTTTGGACTCGTAAGCTCACTTTATTTAGGCTACTAGGTTATACTACTTTGCTTATGGCATTGATCATATTTGGCCTCATTCAGCAGATATTTGTCCAAGTCTTACATTATGAGTCTGTTAGGGACATGTATCTTACTTATCTCTTATTAACTTGAAATACCTTTCACACAGGAGGCAAATCTGATATTTGCCTTTTGATTTAAGCAGCAACCTGGTAGGGTGTACTGTGGAGCATCAGACTTTATGGGGCTTTTCTGTCTCTTTTTATTTCAAAAAAATTAAAACTCAGTGGAAAATTTCAAGAATAGTGCAATGAACACACATATATGTTCCACCTAGATTAACCAGTTGTTAACATTTTGTCATATGTTTTTTCTTTTTTCTGAACCATTTGAGGGTTGGTTGCAGACACATGATATTTCACTTCTAAATACTTCAGCATGTATTTCCTAAACACAAGGCCATTTTCGCATAACCAAGGTACACTACCCTTAGAATTTTTTTTTTTTTTTTAAGACTTAGTCTCACTCTGTCACCCAGGCTGGAGTACAGTGGTGCGATCTCGGCTCACTGCAACCTCCGCCCCCTGGGTTCAAGCAATAATGCCTCAGCCTCCAAGTAGCCGGGATTACAGGCACGCGCCATCAAGCCCAACTAATTTTTTCTTTTTGTTTGTTTGTTTGTTTTGTTTTGTTTTGAGACTGAGACTTGCTCTGTAGCCCAGGCTGGAGTGCAGTGGTACAATCTTGGCTCACTGCAATCTCCGTCTCCCGGGTTCAAGCAATTCTCTTGTCTCTGCCTCCCAAGGAGCTGGAATTACAGGCAATGTGCCACCATACTTGGCTGATTTTTGTATTTTTAGTAGAGATGGGGTTTCATGATGTTGGCCAGTCTGGTCTTGAACTCCTGACCTCAGGTGGTCCACCTGCCTCGGCCTCCCACAGTGCTGGTATTACAGGCGTGAGCCACCGTGCCCAGTCTAATTTTTGTATTTTTAGTAGAGATGAGGTTTCACCATGTTGGCCAGGCTGGTCTCAAACTCCTGACTTCAAGTGATCCGAATCCCTCGGCTTCCCAAAGTGCTAGGATTACAGGTGTGAGCCACCGCCCCCCACTTCAGAAAATTTTTCATTGTTGCCATACTAACCTCCTCTCCATTCAAATTTCCCCGATTGTCCCAATAACGATCCTCAATAGCTGGTTTTGTTTGCCTGTTAGGTTTTTATCCAGGCTGTTGTTTAGGATCACCATTGCTTTTAGTGCCGTATCTTTTGTTTCCTTTAGTCTAGAGCAGTTCTCTAGCCTTTTTTTAACCTTTCATGAAACTGACATTTTTGAAGACTGGGCAGTTGTCTTGCAGGTCTCTCAGTTTGGATTTGTCTGGTTGTTTTTGGCAACAGTAACTAGCAACCTCGCGCATCCTCGCGGGAATGACTCCCCAAGTGGGCATAGGGGCGGTCCCCGGCCTCTCGGACCCCCAGTCAACCCCACTGTGCACACCGGGCCCTCCTGCGCACGCGCGCCGCGGAGCCGGACAGTTGGTGGTGCTGGCTCCGCTCGGCTGTTCGTCTCCGCACCTTGCCCGGTAGCGCGCGACCGTGGGGCGACACGCCGGCGCACAGGCGCTCGGGGGAGGCGCGGCGCGCAGGCGCAGCTGGGGGAGCGAGGCCGCGCAGGCGCGGACGGCGTTGATTTGAAGACCTTCAGCGTTGCCCTGGCGGAGCGGAGACAGGCCCTCGGGGTGGAGGTGAGGAGAGCCGAGGCCGCGCGGGCTCCCGGCCCGGAGAGCGGTGGGCCGCGGCCGAGTAGGGCGCCGGGCGGGAGGCGGGCCTAAAAGAGGCTCTGCGGGCAGGGAGCCGGCTACCGGGGCGTGGGCCGGGCGGGGAGCGGGGGGCTGGGGCCGCTGGCTCCCGCCGGGACTCGCCCGGGCCACCTCAGGCGATGGAGCCGCAGGGCGGCGGGGCAAGTGGCCTCGGGGCGCGGGCCGCGACCTCCCCCACCGGCGTGCGGACCGCACTTTCCTCCCAGGGGTCAGCTAGAAAGGAGATGGGTTCTGGGGAAGTTGGATCCTCGAACCCCACACTCGTTCTCCTCCCGCCCCTGCCCTCCGGAATTGCTGTAGAGCATCAGGCCAGTCCTCCGCTCCTTACGGCCGAGGGAGGGTGCCCTGCGTGCAACTCAAAACGGAGCGATGAGGAACGAAACGGGCTCTGTAGTGGTCGTCAAGTTAGTGGCTTTGTAAAGCAGTAGCCCCGGCTAACGCCTTTCCCCGTCTGCGTCTCCTGCAGCCTCTGTGCAGTGTGCAAATCTGCGGGCAGGTGCATTCTGTAGCGCTGGTGGAGACGTGTGGTTGTAGCTTTACTCTTGAGGAACGTGAAGTTTCTGTTGTTCTCGATTTTTGCTTGATCATACTAGCAGTGCATGGCCCATCAGAATCATGGGCCTGAAAAAGTCAGCTTGCACTAGGCAGAATTGAGGTCAGTTAGTAAACTAAACCAGCTACGTGACTTTTGCATAGTATTTGGTACTGGTTTTGAAAAATAGCAAAGCAAAATAGTAAAATATTGAAAGTAGTCCCTAGACGTATATATGGTGCTTCTAAACATTTAAGTGTATCTTCCTCGGCAGTATGAAAAATCAGACTGTAAAGCTTTAACATTTCTATTTCAATATATACTGGCTGCATTTCTATACTTACCTCCCAAATTATAGACTTCTGGGGAAATTTCAACAAATATCAACATCAGTTGTGATCATAAAGAGTAATATCAAATTAGAATGGAGATAATATAAAAAGTCTAGAATTGATCACTTTAGTAGAGGGGATTGAATTGTAAAATAATCGTTCTGAAAGTGAGCTATGAAACCTTGTAACTTAGAGCAAAGTTTTACTATGGAATGAGTCAGTACATTTATATTACCCTTTCCTCTTTAAATTTTTTCTTTTTTTTAAAATACTATTTCTTCTTTGTATCATAGTATGTCATATTTGATAGGTTTATGTTAAGGAACAAAATTCAAATGCATTCCCATTTAAGTGCATCATATCTATATATTTGGTATGATGGGATAGGCAGAAGCTTAGAAGCCTAGATTAAGAGCTGGGCTATGTATAAATAAATATGAGCTTAAATGTGTAGATCATTCAGGCATAGCAATTGCAAGGGCTTGCTGATACTCTGGATTTTTCTGACATAGTCGTTGGGCTAATGGCACTGCTAGAGGTGGCTCTGTAATCGTTAAACAGTTTTTGAGTCTGCAAGAGGAATACAGAAGAACCTGCCGCAGGAGGATATCCCATGATACAAAGAGGGCAAAGGAATGGGATGTTCAGCAGTGTTGGTAGCTGTGAGAATTTGGTGTGAAGGTCATTTTACCAGTAGCAAAGCTGGGCGATTTTTAATAGGCAAGATGAAAAATCAAGGCACCTGTGATTTTTGAAGGCTTTAACTTCAGAGTTTACGCTAATTTTTGGTAAGCAAAAGTTGGTTGCTGCAGGTAGAATCTATCATATTTCTGGTTAATGGGTAAAATTATAGCACTTTAAGAAGCGCTTTGAGAGAAGTTATATTCTAGATGAATACACTTCATTTAGTATGGTAATTCTTATTTTAAGAACTGAATTTCTGAGGAGAAAAATATTAACCCTGAGGATTTTTATTCCGTCTTTCAACAGTTTCTTTAAAAATTTCCATTGTTGTCTTGTATAGGTCTTTGGTTTCACAAGAGCCTGAGAGACATTTTTCTAAGGTAAATTTTGCATTTTTTTTTTAAAGAAGTCCAGTTTAACATAGCATCTTTACCATCCTGTAAGAACTTACTTTTCTTTGAAATGGAATCAGAAAGATGACATCTGAATCTCACAGGAAAACCATTTTATTCTCAGTATTCTGGAAAGGTCTTTTTTTTAAGGAGCAGAATACCATCTCATACCTTTGATTGCATTAGAGTTGAAGCATTAATGATACAAAGGAAGAGAAAACTGTATACCCATTCTCACAGGATGAAACAGCGGAGGAACTGTGGGTGAATAAATACTAAATGGTTATTTTTATTCCTTTGCCCCCATTTTTCTTTATAAGATATGTGTAACACACCAACTTACTGTGACCTAGGAAAGGCTGCTAAGGATGTCTTCAACAAAGGATATGGTAAGCATGCTATTGTAACTTTCCAATTTTGGGTAAAGGTTAGTGTTAAATGTGTATGTAAGTACTGTGCTAGAAAAATAAGAGTAAGTCAGCGTTAACCCACTTCACAAGGTTTAAGGGGATAACTGTTAACAGGCTTTTAGATCTCATTCTTTAGTGGTAGAACCCCTTACAAGCATTAAAAGCAATTATATACGTAATACAAATGCTTATATATGTCCATATTTAATGTTATATGTAATGCAAAATGTAAATCTATAACATTTATGTCTTCTAGCCCTGGGGACAATTAAAGTAGGGGGTAGTACTTTTCCTCCTTCCAAACAATGGAATTGTTTTTATGAAAGTGACAATGTAGGCCAGGTGCGGTGGCTCACGCCTGTAATCCCAGCACTTTGGGAGGCCGAGGCAGGCAGATCATGAGGTCAGGAGATCAAGACCATCCTGGCCAACATGGTGAAACCCCATCTCTACTAAAAATACAAAAATTAGCTGGGTGTGGTGGCGCTCTTGTCATCCCACCTACTCAGGAGGCTGAGGCAGGAGAAGCACTTGAACCCAGGAGTCGGAGGTTGCAGTGAGGCAAGATCACTCCACTGCACTTCAGCCTGGTGACAGAGCAAGACTCCGTCTCAAAAAAATAAAAAGAAAAATGACAACGTAACTTTTGACTTCTTTGGAGTAATGTATATTCTGATTCTAAATAAACATTTCTTTTTAGGTTTTAAAGTTTAAATTTTTGTGCTGTATATATTTGATTTTTTTCTTATTACCTAGTGATGTTAATTGTATATTTTAAGCTTATATATACAGCAGCACAGTATTTTCAGTAACTTTGGTTCTTGGAATAGTGCATATTCCTTTCATTTTTTTTTTTTTTAACTTATATTTTAAAAGTATATCTTTATTCACTTTGAAGGCTTGAAAATTATACTGAATTTATTTGGTTATAATTCAGTTTCTTGTGTAATTCTCACCTAATGAAAATACTATGCATTTTTGATATGGAAAGTACTATGGGCTAAATAATTTCTTCGTTGCAAAAACTGTAGTGAATGTCACATTTTGTACATTACTGTTTTGTTTTGTTTTTTTTGTGCGTGTGTGTGTGTGTAGGCTTTGGCATGGTCAAGATAGACCTGAAAACCAAGTCTTGTAGTGGAGTGGTGAGTATCTAATATATTTTTAATGGATGTAGCATAATTAACTTAAAGGAACCTGTGTAAAAATCACGACAGTCTAGTTACGTGAACCAGCACCAGCTGTCTTCCCCACAGCTTTGTCCTCTCAGATTCCAAACAGCCTTCTTACAAATTAAAATAAACAACCAAGTTGAATTTTTGAAGATACCGTTTGTATTTCTCATAATAAGAGTATAATACAGTTTTTACTCAGAAGATAGAGAATATATATATATTTTTGACCCATGCCATATTTTTCTACTTTCATGAATATGTATATGGGCACTGAAAACCTTACTTCCATGATAATGGGTTCATGGAAGTTTTATTATGCTTTTGCAAAAACAAATTGACTTTACTCTGCCCCTTCATGATTAGTTGAAATAAAATATACAAATAAAATGTGTTTCTGCATGTATGCATGTAGATTATAATGTTTATAAAGTATTTTTTATTGGAAGTTAAGACTACAGTAAAGGCTGTGTTGGCATATTTTCAAAGTATCATTAACAATAGCTTTTGGCCGGCCATAGTGGCTCATGCCTGTAATCCCAGCACTTTGGGAGGCCGAGGCAGGCAAATCACCAAGGTCAGGAGTTCGAGACAAGCCTGGCCAACATAGTGAAACCCTGTCTTTACTAAAAATACAAAAATTAGCCGGGTGTTGTAGCACATGCCTGTAGTCACAGCTACTTGGGAGGCTAAGGCAGGAGAATCACTTGAACTCGGGAGGCAGAGGTTGCAGTGAGCCAAGACCACGTCCAGCCTGGGTGACAGAGACAGACTCCGTCTCAAAAAAAAAAAAAAAAAGCTTTTGTTCTAAATCTCAGCAAGTAGGTTAACTTTTCATTCACCTTATGCTCTGATTTCTCTTCACTGGCTGCATCATTTTTGGTATCTATCCATTCAAACCCATGCAAATTTTATTTCTGGATGTATAATTTAATTAGAAGGACAAAAGCATGTGGAATTGTAATTATACTTTGTATGATCATGGTCTGTGATCATCATTCTTTCCCTGGGTTTCTCTAGAGTAAAGAAATATATATGCACCTCCCTTACTAAGATGGGCATGCTATATATATAGTTCTGTTAAAATAGAAGAATCATACTCATTTCGTGTAGGTTCCAGAATTTGCTCATTAGGTTTGTGTTGCAAAAATCATCAACTAAAATTTTATCTCCCTTTCATGCTGCTGTTGTGTGGTAATATTCATTCAGATGGTAAGAAAAAAAGCTTATTTGTATGCTTGCTTTTGTGGCTGCTTTTGGTTTCTGGTATTGATTTAGGATAAATTTCAATCATTGTTCCAAATTTCTTAGATTATGGCTTGATATTTTTCTCATATGCCATCTACTTAACGGTAACATTTTTGTTTGTTTTGTTGCTTACTAAGGATTTAATGTAGAGCTATATGCATGTTATATGCATGATGTAAATACATTTTGCACTTGTTTGACCAAATTATGAAATTAGACACAAACCGAATTGTGAATCATGAGCCTGGAACTCAACTTCGAACATTCTAGCCTTTTCTTTGAGATTTGTACCTGTGGCATTTTAGATTCATGACAGACCTTCAAACTAAGAATTTGATGACAAGGGAGAAATGTAGACTACGCCTCTACCTTAATTTTTAGAAAAACTTTGATAAAGTTTTTCTAACACCAAAATTAAGAGTTGCATTTGTTATACTTGTCAAGTTTGTGAAAAGTAAATGTGAAAAATAAAACACTAGATAGTTGGATCTACTAAAAGAAAAACGATTGTCACATTAAAATAATTATGTGAACTGTTAAACATGATTAATACATTATCATTTTTTACTAAGGCCTTCCCCTAAATATGCAGCATGATACTCTCTTTGAAAGCATTCTGTGTGGTGTTGATAAACAGATCATAGCTTCCCAGTTGTGTCATCCGCCTGTAGAACTAGAGTTAGGAGGCAGGGTATTTGTTAAGGAGAGGATTCATGTTGCAGGCAGTGAAACAGACTGGTCAGGGTTGGCAGCATCTCATTACTGTTGGCAGGATTTCAGAAATGCTCCCTAAAACAGGACCAATCAGAATGTTTTTTCTTGACAGTTCATAGATTGTCAGTGACAGGTGCTGACTGCTTTCTCCAGAAGGAGGTCTGTTTCTAATTGCTTATTGTCATATGATTTAAAGGGCACTGAACTAGGGTGAAGGATATATTTTAAATCATTCATACTATTTGGTAGAAGCACTCTTAAAGATAGAAAGGGGGAAAGAAGGATAAATTATAGCTTTCCACTTTATTTTGAAAAATGGGTAGTGCTTTGAAATATTGAAATTGTTTAAGCAGTTGTTTTGCAGTTTTACACACAAGCATTAAAGTGTTCACTGCAGTGTGACTGTACTTAATGCCACTTCACTGTACACTTAAAACATTATTAAAATGATAAATTTTATGTTAAATGTATTTACCACAATAAAAAATACATGATTTTTTAAAAGGAAGTAGTAAAGTGTTGACCCTATTAAAAGGGAGGAGGGCAGTATTTTGGGATTTTTAGCACCTTTAAATTAACTAATAGTTTGAAACATAGCAGAGAACTGATAATCTTTTTTTAGGTCATGAAAGTAAAATGTTTAAGATGTAATATTTTTTGTCTTTTTAGTAAAGACATTTGTTTTCAGTAAAGATATTTCTTTTTTAAAAGAGAGAATTTAGGATTCCCATTTAGTAAGAGAGTATATGGAACAAGAAATATCAATAAGAGAGGTAGAATAATGGAAAGATCTGAAACTGATATATATATTTATATTTGAGACAGGTCTCACTCTGTTGCCCAGGCTAGAGTGAGTGGCACGATCTCAGCTCACTGCAGCCTCCACTTCCTGGTCTCAGAGTGGGACTACAGTTTCATGCCATCATGCCCAGACAGTTTTTTGTATTTCTTGTAGAGATGGGTTTTGCCGTGTTGCGCAGGCTGGTCTCAAGCTCCTGGACTCAAGGGATCCAATCGCCTTGGCCTCCTAACATGCTGAGATTACAGGCGTGAGCCACTGTGCCTGGCAAAACTGGTTAAAAGATTTAGGGACTGGAAAAATGGGGGAAAGGAGGAAATAAGTTGCTGTAGAGTAGGGCTGTGGCAAACAGTAAATGGTGTTGTTTCTGATGCATTGAACACTGCTTTCCAAAGTAAATATTTTCTATTTGATGAGCTAATTTTAAAGTAATTATTTTTTCTTGCTTACCAGGAATTTTCTACTTCTGGTCATGCTTACACTGATACAGGGAAAGCATCAGGCAACCTAGAAACCAAATATAAGGTCTGTAACTATGGACTTACCTTCACCCAGAAATGGAACACAGATAATACTCTAGGGACAGAAATCTCTTGGGAGAATAAGGTAAGAGAAAACATTAGAAGTTATTAATAGGTTCAATTTATCTATAGATTGAATGATGAACAAACCCCAAATATAATCAAAAGAGATCTTACAGCCTATCTAGTAGCCATATTTTTTCTCTGCATGTGGCCTTTTTTGATGTCTTATATTTCTAGAAGATAAGGCTTTCTTTGTGAGTACTCTAGTTATTATGTTACATCTTTGTTTTGACTGGTTCTCTGTTAAACAGCTGAGCTACTCCTGAGTAGAACAAATTATGTGTGGAAATTTGGTTTAGCTTTGTAATTGTTCCAAAACTGACTTGACAGGAAACTTTTTCTAAATTTTTCTCATGTTTTCAAGGAGAAAATCTATTAGATATTTGTCAAGTGCCCAATATGTACAGGGCACTGTTTTTGGTATAGATATCATGTATAGATAATACATATGCAAAGCTGAGTAAATTACTTAGATTGCTTGTTAAACATCAAGTTATCTCATTACCACACTTTCAAGAGAGTATCAAGATGATTTTGTTGTGTGGGAATTCTGTTTGGTTTTGAACTGTATTTTCTGTAACTTGCTAAAATAGGATTTGCCCCAATTTTGGTAGGAGAACCATCATGAAGGATGGGTTGAGGGGACAGGAGGATGGAGAGCTCACTTGTTACATAATTTAATATTTCACTCTCTTGAATGACTTCTTTTTTTGTTAAAGAACTTAGAGGAAACTTTTTAGTTGGATAAATGATTGAAAATTACTAATTATTTATTTTAAATCTTTGTTTTTCAGTTGGCTGAAGGGTTGAAACTGACTCTTGATACCATATTTGTACCGAACACAGGGTAATTATTCAAACCCTATTTCCTGAAATGTTTTTGGAGTCTGAAGGGGTAGAGAACTTTAGAAGAAGGAGATACAGTGCAAAGTTCAGAGGCAGGAAGAACTTAGGAGGTTGCTCTAAAGAATATTGGAGACCACATGTATGTAGTAAAGATAAAGGAAGATCCCTCCCCTCTACGGCAGGATGAACAATTTGAAAACTGAGTAGATCAACAAAGATGTATAAATCTATTTCAGAGAGGCACATATAGAAAAAATTTAAGAGCTAGAAGGGTCTTGAGACCATAGATGAATCTTAAGCAGTTCTAAAGATTGATGGACATGGTATTCTGCTGAGAAAGTTCCATTTCTTTTTTTTTCCCTCACCCTGTCTTATGGTGCTAAAAAGTTAATTTCTTAAGAGGATGATCTCCTGGCTCTCAAATGCTATAATGATTAGTTCTGCTGCCTACTTGATTTCTTAGCCTCTGTAAATCCCCCAACTTCTTGACCTCAATTTCCTCATGTAAAAAAAAGGGGGATTGTGTCATTTCCTATCTGCCTAATGTGGGTCCTTGTTATCTGAAGGACAAAGGTGCTGAATGAATGCACAGTAACATTGTCTCAGCTGTAACAACAGGTATGTTCTTTCTACCACACACTTCAGTTATCTTTAGGACAAATATTCTTATAAGAGGCTTAATTGGAATAGGATAAGGGCTATTAAGAACTAATTTCATTTTTTCAGTATTGTCCTTCAAAATAGCACACTTCTCTCCATGATAGGTTAATAATGTGTATTGGGTGTTAACTCTTTGTGTCATTTGGCATTTGGAAATATTTAAAGAGATTTGGCTTCTCATACATCTGTATACATACATCTTCAGGTTATTAATTTGGCACTGAAATATCTTATACTTTTGTTCATGCTTTTATGAAATAAATCATAAAGTATCCTATCATTGAACTTATAATGAGTAATAGATGATCATAGTCTATACATGTCTAATCCTAACAAAATTAATATTTGTAGGACTAGGTCATTTGAAATGTTTTTACTACATGTGTGGCATGTACCAAAATAATATTTACATTGGGAGAAGAGAGAGTGGATCTTACTTTAAAAATTCCTAGACAGTAGTAAAAACTCATGTTGTTTTCATTGTTTGTTTGTTGCAGAAAGAAGAGTGGGAAATTGAAGGCCTCCTATAAACGGGATTGTTTTAGTGTTGGCAGTAATGTTGATATAGATTTTTCTGGACCAACCATCTATGGCTGGGCTGTGTTGGCCTTCGAAGGGTGGCTTGCTGGCTATCAGATGAGTTTTGACACAGCCAAATCCAAACTGTCACAGAATAATTTCGCCCTGGGTTACAAGGCTGCAGACTTCCAGCTGCACACACATGTGTGAGTGTTTATAATTCATTCCTTAGTGTCTTTGCCCAAAAGATTGTAGCCATTAGCATGCTGAGAAGGCTACAGGTGGTCATACTTAGATTTAACATGCCGTGGTGAACACCTATCCTTGCAATGAGAGCAAAGTCTTGCCAGGAGGCTGGTGCACATGGTGTGCAGTGCTGTGCTGCTGGTGGTCACTGTCCCCTCAGCCTGCACCCCAAACTTCAGGAAGCTCTAGCCTCTGTAGAAGAACCACTGGGTTAGAGAAAGCCCAGAGCCTGGCTTACCTCATGGTAAGATGACCCTTTGGAGATGTTCCTGCTTACTCTGCTGCCCTCTCATCGTGGTAGTATCTGAAAGTAGGTCTGTTTGGGTCACCAACAACAACCACCAAATTGATTTGAGCATCCAGGGATATCCCAGTAATTCTGTTGAGGTTTCAGGTATTCTCAGTGGGAACCTAGGTACTGCTAATGCATTCAGAAGTAACAGGAGCTCTGAAAGAGTCCTGGGATTCAGTTATGTAGGCTGCTCCATGTGGTGGGATGAATTGGAAATTTTACATGGTATTTTATGTTGGGCCTACTGGACACTGCTGCTATACCAGGAAGAAAAAACAAAGGGCAAATTATGTGTTTTTAAACTGTTGCAGATTCCTCTCTGCTACATACTCTAATTCACTTATGATGGCTAAAACAAAGGCAAGCAGTGTTATACACAGTTACTGAAATTGGTGAAAGAGTATTATCGGGAAAACATGAAAACCCAAGGACTCACCTCTGGCATGCTTGGAAGCAATAACTGAGGTGCTTTTCTGGAGCAGTGCACCCTAGGTGTTGTAGGGAGGGTGCCTTGTAACTGTAGGATTGTGTTTTAAAGGAAATTCAGAATTGGTTTTATTCCTGTACCCCTCTACCTTTTTATTTTTTGCAGAATCTTTATTGAACTCTACTTTGAAGTTTCTAAGTTCTATGAACTTCTCAGAGACCTATAAATTATATTTACCTGAAGTGTCTGCCTTTGTGCTTAATTGAATTGTCTTAAGAAATTCACATCATGTGGAGGAGCCAAGTAAATGAATCAAGTGTTATGTTTTAATTAAGCAGTCATTACTGGCATAGCTGGATTTAGTTCTGTGTTTTGTTTATTAATCATTTATGCTAGAAATTTGCTGAAATCTGTAGTTACAAAGTGGGATCCTTATTTAGATAGTCTTAGAATTTGTTTTTATACCATAATAACAATGGTACAAACTAGATATTTATGATGTTTTCTTATCTATGAAAACAGGAATGATGGCACTGAATTTGGAGGTTCTATCTACCAGAAGGTTAATGAGAAGATTGAAACATCAATAAACCTTGCTTGGACAGCTGGGAGTAACAACACCCGTTTTGGCATTGCTGCTAAATACAAGCTGGATTGTAGAACTTCTCTCTCTGTAAGAATGTGCTGCCACATTGGATCTGCTCCGATGTTTGTGTCTAAGTTTTCAGTGAATGTTGTGATATGAGTGTAGTTTGTTTGTTCTTTTTTTAATAAGCCAGCTCATTGTGTAGTGAAGAGAATATTATGCGGCCAGGCACGGTGGCTCACACCTATAATCCCAGCACTTTGGGAGGCTGAGGCGGGCGGATCACCTAAGGTCAGCAGTTCAAGATCAGCCTGGCCAAGATGGTGAAACCCTGTCTCTACTAAAAATACAAAAATTAGCTGGGTGTGGTGGCGGACGCCTGTAGTCCCAGCTACTAGGGAGGCTGAGGCAGGAGAATTGCTGAAACCTGGGAAGCAGAGATTGCAGTGAGCTAAGATCATGCTACTGTACTCCAGCCTGGGCAACAGAGCAAGATGCTAATCTCAAAAAAAAAAAAAAAGAATATTATGCTTGAAATCAGGAAATAGGGGTTCTAGTCCTACCTCTTCCTATATATCTGTTGTCTGACCTTCTCAAGTCAAATTTTATCACTTTGGCCTCAGAATTTTCTTATTTGGAAATTCATGGAATTAGCTGACTGTTCCTGTTGCTATAGTAACTCTTACTGAAAATAACACTGAGCTCTTAAATTTCAGGTACTATGCTACGGACTTTATGTATATTATCTCATTTAATCCTCACATCCACTCCATTTGGCGAGTAGTGTTATCCTCATCCCTGTTTTACAGATGAGAAAACTGAGCCTTAGAAAGGTCTGCTGACTTGCCCAAGGTCACATAATAACCGGCAGTGCCACAGTTTGAACCTAGATCTGTTTTTTCTGTCATCTGAGTGCATTCTGTAACCACTGTGAGAGATTGTCAGCTGGTATCTCAGAGAATTCAGGGTGTTTGGTTGCGTAGTGTTTAAAAATTTTGCTTGAGGCCTTGAAGGATGCATTCTCAAGGTACCTGCCACCCCTACCAGTCTTACTGACTTCTTAAAAGATCCATAATTCTGGCTGGGTGCAGTGGCTCAAGCCTGTTATCCCAACACTTTGAGGGGCTGAGGCTGGCAGATCACCTGTGGTCAGGAGTTTGAGACCAGCCTGGCCAACATGGTAAAACCCCGTCTCCACTAAAAATACAAAATTAGCCAGGTGTGGGGGCACATGCCTGTAGTCCCAGCTACTCGGGAGGCTGAGGCAGGAGAATCGCTTGGACCCAGAGGTGGAGGTTGCAGTGAGCCAAGATGGTGCCACTGTACTCCAGCCTGGGTGACAAGAATGAAACTTCATCTCAAAAAAATAAAAAAGATCAGCAATTCTAGATTGGCTTTTAGCATCTAGGGTGCTTTTAGCGTTGGAAACCTGATACACAAGGTAATTCACTGTTTTCTGTTATTATTCTATCTCTTAATCTTAGGCTAAAGTAAATAATGCCAGCCTGATTGGACTGGGCTATACTCAGACCCTTCGACCAGGTAAGTAAAGGAATTAGTAACACAGGGATTGGGGTGGAAAGTGATAGAGGAAAAATGAAAATGACCTGTAGAACAACCTATAGTCACTGTAGGTTGATTCAGACCATTTTGTAACATTTGGTTGTTCATTGAGGAAACAAAACAGATCAGATACTTTTGCATTAAAAAAAAATGTGTATTTCTGACTATAATGTGGTCACTCTGGCCTTTGAATTTGGTTGATCACTCATTGCCCTTAACCCTGAACTTCAGAGAAAGTTTGCCTTGATCATGCTTTCCTTATTACACGTCGGATGGTTATAAATAACTGATTGAGTAATAGCTGTTTGCTTATAACTCTTATACCCAGCTACAATCCACACCATTCATTCCATCTGTTGTTTCTAGAATGTTCAGATCTAATTGTAATACTTGTTACAAGTGATTGTGGTGTTTTCTTCTTCCTAGGAGTTAAATTGACCTTATCAGCTTTAATTGATGGAAAGAACTTCAGTGCAGGAGGTCACAAGGTTGGCTTGGGATTTGAACTGGAAGCTTAACGTGGTTTGAAGAAAGCATCAGATTTGTCCCTGGAAGTGAAGAGAAAACCCACTATGTTTTGGCCTTAAAATTCTTCTGTGAAATTTCAAAAGTGTCAACTTTTTATTCTTCCAAAGAATTGTAATCCTCCCCACACTGAAGTCTGGGGGTTGTGAGTCCATCCTGAGGGAGGCTCTTGAAGGCATGCCTGGAAGTTGTCATGTTTGTGCCACGTTTCAGTTCAGTTCTGCAGTGTTATTAAATGTGTTCCTCAGTGACAGCGTAGTGTCATGTTAGAGGAGATGATCTGACCCTGCAATTTGTACATCACGTCCTGCATGTCCCACACCATTTTTTCATGACCTTGTAATATATTGGTCTCTGTACTATAGTGCAATCTTTGGTTTTGCATTAGAGTAAAATAAACCCATCACATTTGGAACATAACTGCTCCTCTGACTTGCTGGTTGTTTTCTTACCTTTGATGTTATTTTGTTTGGTTTTGTTTGAGATGGAGTCTGCTCTGTCGCCCAGTTTGGAGTGCAGTGGTGCACTCTTGGCTCACTGCAACCTCCACCTCCTGGGTTCGAGCAATTCTCCTGCCTCAGCCTCGGGATTATAGGCACGCGCCACCATGCCTGGCTAATTTTTGTATTTTTAGTAGAGACCCAGTTTCACTATGTTAGCCAGGATGGTCTCAATATCCTGACCTCGTGATCCACCTGCCTCGGCCTCTCAATGTCCTGGCATTACAGGGATGAGCCACCACACTCAGCCTGATGTGATTTAAGGAGCACTTTCACAGGTGAGATTTGTATCTAAATGACTGAGGCTGCTGCCTGTCTCTTTCAGTTTGCTGACCCCTGCTCTTGCTCTCACAGGCAGGCTGAGGGAGGAAGCAGTGAGCGTGGTTGTGCTGGAGAGCGGCACACTGTCGTGCTTATGGTATGACAGGTCGCATCACCCTGGGAGTTGTGTGCAGCTGCTGAGAAATGATGGGTGTGAGCACATGAAAAGATGGTCGAGGGAAGAGTGCATTTGGGGAAGCATGGGAGGAGAGACGGTGGGAGGAGGCCAGAGCTGGGTGGACACTTCCAGGGCTCCTCCTGGGCTTCAGAAACACGATTTTGATGACTAGAATAGAAAAATGATAACCAAGGAATGAATGACCAGTTTAGAGAAGAAATGAGCAGACTGTAACACCCTCAGACTCACTGGTACATCATCTTCCTAAAAGTAGAACTCCTTTTGAAAGTCTTTTTTTTTTTTTCCTGAGTTTAAGAGCAGAGGTTTAATAGGTGAGAGAAAAGCTCTCTTTTTTGCAGAGAGCTAGGGAGCTCCTGAGTGGGTCTTCCAGTTTCATGATGAAACGCACGGGGTATATAGGGTAGCCTGAGGAGGCGGTGTCTGATTTACATGGGGCCTGAGAGATTGATGGGACCAGGTGTGCTGTTTGCATGACGAGGCTGGCCATCCCACCCTAATATTTTATTATACTGATGGGGTCTCTACCTGGTTGGTACCATGTTGCCTGCCTTTTTACTGCACATGTGACAAAAAGAGGGAGCCTCCATGTTGAACATGCCTGGCCTCCAGGTAGTCTTTTCCTGTTGGCACAGCTGCCAGCATTCACCTGTGCAAGCCGCCAGCTTGCTTATCTATTATTGAAGCTTCAGTTTTCAAGCTGCTTTTTGTTAGAAATGGTTTGGGGGCTGCTTTTTATAAAAAGGAAACCTTACCAAGGACTCTCTTACCCTCACTATCTGCCTAAATAAGGCTCTGGTATCATTTCCCCTATAAGGAGTGGTAATTCTAACTGATGTTAGGGGGTATTGGGAGATGAGTCTTTCTGGCTACTTCCTGCTGAAGAGGAGTGTCATGTGGGGGACAGCAGTTAAGGCTCCTCCTGGGGTTGATTGAAGGGTCCTCGGAGAAGAGGTGTGTCCATGCGTGGCTCCATCTGCAGCAACATTCTTTCCGATGAATGTACTTTCCAATCCTGGACGTGGTCCCCAAATGAACCCGTGTTGTTGTCTGGAGTAAATACCCGAGGTTCCTTGTCTTGTGCCAAGGAAATCGAGGATGTGGACACACAAAAAATAAGTTTAAGAGTGGAGGTTGAACAGGCAAGAGAAAAGAGGAAAGAAAAGCTCTCTCCTGAAGAGAGGGGCTCCTGAGTGGGTCTTCCCTGAATCTCTTTTTTAAAAAAATACAGCAATGCAGTTTGCTGTTTGAATTTGTTTCTAAACAAATTCAATTTAGAAGTAAATTGGAAATCCTCATTCTTCTAATTGTTTCTTTTGCCACTGACAGTTTGATATGTCCTTGAAGATATGTTTCAATGTCGTTAGAGATTACGTAAATAACTATTTATATAAACAAAATGTTAAAATGGATATCTTGGCCAGGTGCGGTGGCTCATGCCTGTAATCCCAGTACTTTGGGAGGCAGAGGTGAGCGGATCGCCTAAGGTCAGGAGTTCCGAGACAAGCCTGGCCAACATGGTGAAATCCCATCTCTACTAAAAATGCAAAAATTAGCCAGGCATGGTGGCGGGTGCCTGTAATCCCAATTACTCAGGAAGTGGAGGCAAGAGAATCACTTGAACCTGGGAGGTGGAGGTTGCAGTGAGCCGATACCTGCCATTGCACTCCAGCCTGGGTGACAAGAGTGAGACTCTTAAAACAGACAGGAAGGGGTAGCAGGGAAACCCCAAGGCCTCATTGTTTCTTTGGCAAAGTTATTTATATTGATGGCCTGAAGTGGATGAAAAGGATATCTCTCTAGGTTTGTATTAATATTTTATTTTTTAAAATGTGAATGCAAATATAGGAGAAAGTGCTCCAAAATGTTAATATTCATTCTCAGGAAGGTGGAATTATAAATATCCTTATTTACTACTGTATACTTTTCCAGGTTTCTAAAGCAAGTTTCACATTATTTCTGTAACCAGGAGAAAGCTCTTGGGACTGATGGTTTGGAGGAGGTGGAGGCCCAACTGCTGTAAGGCCGGCGGGCGTCCCACATGGAGCTGGTTCTGGGCCAGGTTAGAAGTCCTGGCTTCCGCCCTTAGCGAGGCTACCCCCATGGAGGGTGACACAGGAGGACGGGTGTTGCTTGTGGTAAGAGACTAACAAGCATGGGGTTTTTCTCTTTTTTTTTTTTTTTTTTTGAGGTGGAGTCTTGCTCTGTCACCCAGGCTGGAGTGCACTGGTGTGATCTCGGCTCACTGCAACCTCGGCTCACTCAACCTCTGCGATTCTCCTGTCTCAACCTCCCCAGTATCTGGGATTACAGGCATGCCCCCCCCCCCCGCCCACCACAGCTGGCTAATTTTTGTATTTTTAATAGAGACGGAGTTTCGCCACGTTTGCCAGGCTGGTCTCAAACTCCTGACCTCAGGTGATCCACCCTCCTTGGCCTCCCAAAGCGCTGGGATTACAGGCGTGAGCCAAATGTTAAGTGAACGCATCCTATTTTACATACGAATTACCCAGCAAGTGACTGGGATGTTGTAGCGGTGCTTCGCTGACCGTTGTCTTATGCCAAGGGTCTGCTCGAGGCACAGAAGAGGATGGTGCTGTCCTGCAGTTCCGTCTGGCTTTCTGTGCCTGCCCTCGGAGGCTCGCTGTTACCTTTCTGAGCCTCAGCTTCTAGCGCCGGAAAGGGCTGGAGCCGCGCAGCGCCCTGAGCGTTCTCTGTAAACACACGGGGTCCCCACGCCAAGCCCGGCCTTCTGCATGCAGCTTCCTTGGCTGCCCTTGAGAAGCAAAGCCCCATTTTCCTTTGCCCACCACACCAGTGCTGGCGCTCAGGTGCTGCCTCCCTTGTAACCCATAGCCCGTTTCTGGATGCAGGCGTGTGTTAGCGCGAGGGGTGTTTTCAGACCCCGCGCGCCCTTCCTCGTGCCGCCTACCTTGCCCAGCTTTGAAAAAATTGTGGCTGCGTGGTGGCTTACCCCAAGAATACTAAAACTTTAGGAGGCCGAGGCCGGAGGAGCCCTTAAGCCCAGGAGTTCGAGACCAGCCTGGGCTACATAAAGACACACCCATCTCTTAAAAAACAACAAAACAAACAACAAAAAATGTAAATTAGGGTGTGATTGGTTAGACTTCCATGAATGTGGCCTTTCCCACTGAGGCTGTGGGTTAGGGTGAGTCACTGGCAATGTCGGGTCGGGCAGGCCTCCCCTCCAGCCAAGGATGGCTGGCTGGGAGGAGACTGGGGGCCTCTGTGCCCTGAGTGGGGCTGACTCCAATAGCCCAGTTCCTTCTTCCCCAACGTACTTGTCAAATACACTCCTTTCCTCTGGCGGAGAGGAGTAAAGGGTGTAGGAAGCAAAAGTGGATTCCAAATGGGGTCCAGTCACGTGGAAGGAAACGTTAAGGACGGGGCACAGCATTCCCGCTCTGTGTAGGCATGGTCGGCCCGGCTCCTCCCCGGGATCTGGCGCTCCACCTGGGGAGGACGTCCGGGCCTGGGAATGGGGTAGTGGAGTCGCAATTAAACTCGACCCCACCAGGTGCCGCTGTTACTGCTGCCAAACAGAGATGCCCACAGCTTCCTCGTCGCTCTCTCTGCCTGGAGCCCTTTTAGCCCCTCTTGCTTTGACCTCCTTGCCCCACTCCCCACCACTCATTGCAGTCTCTAAATTCAGGGTCTGGTTTAACTTCTAAATGGCAAGTGTTGGGAACAGCAAGGAAATTCTCCATCTTACTCTGGCCAAAATCCCTTTTGCTGTGTAAGTAGGTTTTGTTCTAGCCACACGGAGAGCAGATGGTCATCCTCGTTGAGTCTGAAACTCTTCATGTAAAATCATATTGAATTCTCATGTTTCCTTTATAGAAAGAGGCAGAATGAGCCCTCACCCTCTCTTCCTAGGCTTCCTTTCCAAGCTCCTTATCACCTCTCACAGCGCTCCTTCCTGGAACTTCCTCACGGGCTTACCCGCAGTCCCTTTTATGGAGACCACAGCTGTGTACCGGCCTGGCTGCTGCTAAACTGGAAGACTCCAGATAAGGTCAGGAAGCCTGGGGCCTGCCCTGGCCCTGGACGGGTTGGCCCCGAAACATTTTCTCATTCTGGGCTTTCGTGCCTGCCATGGCCAGCCAGCTCTAGATGTTTCAAAGACCCAGTGAAATAAGGGAAATGAAGGCCAGGCGTGGAGGCTCACACCTGTAGTCCCAGCACTTTGGTAGGTGGAGGCGGGTGGATCACCTGAGGTCGGCAGTTCGAGACCAGCCTGACCAACATGGAGAAACTCTGTCTCTACTAAAAGTACAAAAAATTAGCCGGGCGTGGTGGCACACGCCTGTAATCCCAGCTACTCGGGAAGCTGAGGTAGGAGAATCGCTTGAACCTGGGAGGTGGAGGTTGCGGTGAGCTGAGATGGCACCATTGCACTCCAGCCTGAGCAACCAGAGAGAACTCGGTCTCAAAAAATAAAAAAAGTAAAATGAAAATGTTTCAGAAGGGTGGTGGCGGGATGATGGGATATAGGTGACTTTTTTTTAAAATAATATGAGTCATGCTTTTATTGCTTTGGATTTTTGTTTTTCGCTCTTGTTGCCTAGGCTGGAGTCCAATGGTGCGACCTTGGTTTATTGCAACCTCCGCTTCCCTGTTTCAAGCTGTTCTCCTGCCTCAACCTCCCCAGTACTGGGATTACAGGCGCACACCACCACATCCGGCTAATTTTTTTGCATTTTTAGTAGAGACAGGGTTTCACCAAGTTGTTCAGGCTGGTCTTGAACTTCTGACCTCAAGTGATCTGCCCACCTAGGCCTCCCAAAGTTCTGGGGTTATAGACATGAGCCTCTGTGGCTGGCCTATTTTTCTCAACATAATAAAGGATAAAAATATTTAAGAGGGTGACAGTTAATCCAAGAGCAGAGCTCCACTGCCCGCTTATGTAACCACATTCTCCAGGTCTCCTGGTCCCCCATCAAGCATGCAGAGAACCCATTCACTAGCATCCTTGTCTCCAGTGGTTTTGTTCAACTAACTGTGGTCTGTTTTCTATTCCCTTTATTCATCATCCCATTAATGCTCTCCTGAGCACCATCCTCCTGAGGGGAATCACCCATAAAAATAAAGGATTCACCCACAAGAGAGAGAGCCCCTGTTTCGGGCCAGGCCCAGGGGTGATCCCTTTTTCCTGCCGATTCCCCGATTCCTCACACTCCCGGGAGAGGGTCCCTTTGCCCATTTTGAACACAGGAAAATTGGCTCTAATAGGGGCGATGGAAGTGTCCCAGGGTCAGTGAAGCAGGAGCTGAACTCTGAGACCGGTTCTGCCAGACTCCAGAAGCCTGAGAGGCACCGACAAGTATGGTCTCCCACGGGTGAGCGCAGTCCAGCAACAGCCTCGCCCAGGACACCTCAAAACTCACTGCGAGAGCTCCTCAGAGGCCCTTTTCACCACCTCGCTTTGTCATCAAATAAACCCAGAGGCCAGAGATCTTTACTTGCCATCCTAATGATGCTGATTTAAAATTTTTATTCTGCAGCTTGAGATTGCTACTGCTTAAGAATTCAAATTCAGCTTCTTTTAAGAAGAGGAGGTGGGGAGAGCTTAAAAATTATCATGTTGAAAATGAATCTGTTGTGTTTAGATATTTGCTCAAAAGTTTATTAATGGCCAGGAGCAGTGGCTAACACCTGTAATCCCAGCACTTTGGGAGGCTGAGACAGGTGAATAACCTGAGCTCAGGAGTTTGAGACCACCCTGGACAAAATGGTGAAACCCCGTCTCTACTAAAATACAAAACAATTGGCTGGGCGTGATAGCGGGTGCCTGTAATCCCAGCTACTCGGGAGGCTGAGGCACAAGAATCGCTTGAGCAAGCTCAACCTCCTCTGACAGCATCCAGACTTTGCCCCCTCAGAGGAGCCCAGACAGCAGGAAAGGGAGGCGTCTCCAGGCCTCCCTGACAGTTCTCTCAGGTGGAGTAAAGGGATCTCGTGAACAGAATCGCATGAGCAGCAGGCCAGGTCCCCTCTGTCTGAGGACTCTGCATTATTAGAGGAAGAGGCTGGTGAATTCAGGCAAGATTCTCTGGGTAGAACTGTGGGCTGGTGGCCCAAGACCAGGGAGCCCCTGCCAGTGTTCCCTCTGGCTTGGAGATGCTCCATGCTCCGCCTCAGCAGACCAAACCCTCCCACCACCTCGCTTGGCTCCCGGGCACTCTGCTTCCCTGTCCGTGGCTTGCAGCACCCCCAGCCACCCATAGGAGGCTCCTTGCAGGGGCAGGGGTCCCAGCTGGCATGACTCCCCCTCTCGGGGGATCGTCTGGCCAGGCGGACTGGGCGCCTGTGCTGTTACAGGAATGCTCAACGTGGTGAGTGTGGCCTGTTCCCCTCTCACCCCAGGAAGCGTTCTACCTGAGGGGCCAGGCGGGGCTCCCAGGTGGCGGCCCTCCTCCCAGGACAGGGGTGGCGAGCCCGTCTCTGCCTGAATCCCGCAGACTGGGCTGCACAAGGTTCACCTGCATTGTGTTGTGCCATTACTTACATAGATTTGGGAGGAAAATCGATCTTTTCTCGAAGTGGGGCACTGGAGGGCTTAAGGTGCCATTTTAAACACCAGAACAGGCAGCGCTCTTAGTGGAGATGCATTTTTTGCACCCACCACTTTACCTCATCCGTCACCTTCCTAGCTCCTAAGGGAGTCGGAACTTGAGCTGTGGACACTGCAGGGGATTATGGGGTTTCTCTCGGGGCCTCCAGAAGCTGCAAGTCGGGGTGTTTTTGGCTGCTTGAGCAAAGGATAAGACCTGCACTTCCCCGCTCAGTCCTCAGCCCAGAACATGGCAACCCACTACTCCATAAGCTGCTGACTGTGGGTTTCTGAGTGTGGGGCGGGGACGCCGTGCCTCCGTTTCCTCCTCACCTGTGTTTTCTGTACAAGCCCGTGTAACAGTAGTCAAATAAGGGAAACAAACAAAGGATATGTGAAAAATACAATGACCAAATCATATCTTCTGTTTTTTGTGGAAACTCTGGAAGAAAAAAATATCAATATTGAGAAAAATGCTTCAGAGGCAAACTTCTGAGGGGCATTTTTTATTATAAATTTAATATGGTTGATTAATGAAAAATCACAATGAAGTACCAAGAAAATGTTTGTCAATATAAAAATTTTAGCAGCATTTCCATAGTTTCAGTTCCAACATTAGTCGCACCTCCTCCCTCCCGCTATCAAAAAAGAAGAGACTCCAGTGGGCTAGAGTAGAGCCTGGTGTCCAGCTTCGCGAGGGCCTCAGAGAAATACTCCATTAGTGTCCAGCATTCCCCCTCCCTCCTGTCCCTGAACTGCTAGAATGTCAAAGCACAGAAAAAATCTCCTTTGCACTGACATTTGAGACAAGGATCCATTCTTCGGGCTGCAAGGAGAACTGGGATGCAAAGTGACACTGGACTTGACATGTAGTGCTCGGCCGCACGCCCTCGCTGACACCTGTGCATTCCCTACTCTGATGACAAGGAAAGGCCACTGCAGGGTGGGCGGGATCTGGTGTGTGGCGGCGGTGGCGGCGGCACTGCTGGTGGGAGCCACGGTGTGGCGCATGCTGGGTGACGGTGCCGCCACCACACCCTGCTCCGGGGCGGGTATGATCAGTGAGGGTGAGACAGACAACGGGAAAAATGTAACACTGGCCAACGATTCCCCTGCTTCTTTGGTACTTTCCAAAATTCTCTGATCAAAAAAGTATAAGGGAAGCACACCATTAAAAAATTACAGTTTTACGTATTTACAAAAGCAATGATGATATATTACACAAGAATCAATACACAGTATATGAACAAATCTTCAGTGAAAGCACTTGTGACCTCCCGTCCTGCTGTCATCCCACAGCATGTGGCCTCTGATGGGTCGTGTCACCTGTCCTGAAGCTCGTTACCTTACAGTATATTAGAAGGGAAAAACATCATTTGGAAAAAAATTATTTTCCAATCTACGCTTTCCTTTTAAAGGCTTAACATTTGCTATTGAAATAGCTATGTACAAGATTTACTGAATATTGACTTCTAGGCAATGATCTCCACTCCCATCTTGAATATGTTTGAAATAATGCTACCTATTCTATGGATACAATAGATATTTAATATATAAGTAACTGCACCACATTATATCACCACGATACCAGTTTAATACATATTATTATGTACAGTAGTTAAGTTAGCTCGGGAAGGTGAGTCTCCACAGCCTGGGTGAACAGTGTGGGATGGAGCCTCCTGGAAGGGAGGCGGAGAGCTGGTTATGAGAGAGCCATGCACGGCCAGGATGTGTGTGTGTGGCACGAGAGCACATGTCTCCCACATGCCCACACCAGACCATCCCTTTAGCTGTTTGCAGCTGGAAGAAGACAAATCACACATATGGAAGGATCCCATACATGAGAAGAGCCATGACAGCAGCACTGAACAGCCCAGCCACGGGGACAGTCACAAACCAGGCCACGAAGATGTTCCGAAAGAGGCGCCAGTCCACAGCCTTGCGGGAGCGGATCCAGCCCACGGCCACCACCGAACCCACCTGTGGGAGCACAGACATTGCAAAGTAAAAACAGGTGAGCCACAAAGTCTACACTCAACCAATGTACACAGGCTAATCTCAGAAACAAGCTATAGTACAGCATTACCCGGTCCCCTACATTTGCTAAAGCTTTTAAAATAGCTTAGATTTTAGGTAGAATTGTTTGGGGATTCTTCTCTTCAGCATATAGCTCTTTATATAGTTCTTTGGTTTTTTTCCCCAAGACAGAGTCTTGCTGTGTTGCCCAGGCTAGAGCGCAGTGGCATGATCTCAGCTTACTGCAACCTCCATCTCCCAGGTTCAAGTGATTCTCCTGCCTCAGCCTCCTGAGTAGCTGGGACTACAGAGCACGCCACCACCCTTGGCTAATTTTCATATTTTTAGTAGAGACAGGGTTTCACCATGTTGGCCAGGCTGGTCTCAAACTCCTCACCTCAGGCGACCCACCCTCCTCCGTCTCCCAAAGTGCTGGAGTGCAGTGGTGCAATCTCAGCTCACTGCAACCTCCTCCTTCACGGTTCAAGTGATTCTTCTGCCTTAGCCTCCCTAGTAGCTGGGATTACAGGAACCTGCCACCATGCCCAGATAATTTTTGTATTTTTAGTAGAGACGGAGTTTCGCCATGTTGGCCAGACCAGTCTCAAACTTCTGAGCTCAGGTGATCTGTCCGCCTCGGCCTCCCAAAGTGTTGGAATTACAGGCGTGAGCCACCATGCCTGGCCAAATATTGTTGATGCCATTTATCAGCATCTTGCTTGAAGATTTTTACAAACAATATTCATAGGTAAACATGCATTTCATTGTTTGTAATATTTTAAATTAGGTTTGGTATTAGAGTTATTCAGTGTACACTGTAGCACGAATGGGAGAAGTTTTCTAGTTTTGTTTTTTCCTCCTATAATGTGGGGAAGTTTATATCGTGTAAGAGCTGTGTTTTTTTTGTTTGTTTAAATCGAAAAGATCCTAATGAATTCATCCAGTCAGCAGTATCTTCACCCACCCCACCCCTAGCACCTCTTTGCTTTTTTAGGTGAGAACAAATGTTTTTGGAGAACTCCCTTAATTTTACCCTATTGTTCTGGGTCAGATTTTCCACTTTCTTCTACTTCTCAGGCCAGTATTTCTTTGTCATGTATGTTGTTGCAGAAAATAATTCACAGGGGTTTTCAAATTCTTAGCAAATAGCTGTGTGGTTTCTTTACCAATGGAAACAATTTTCTTCTCTATCTGTTGCTACAATGTCTTCCTCCTTCCCAACTTATTTCCCTCCCTCTTTTCCTTGATGTGATCTGATATTTTATTAGTAACCGCTTTCCTCTCCCCTTCTTATCTTGTTTTTAATTCATTTTACTTCTATATTTCTTACAACCTGTTTTCTCAATTTTTATTGTCCTGGACTTCTTACAAAATCCTAATTTTAATACTTGGTTATTTTATTTTCTCTTTGATCAGTGAAACCATTTAAAGACATGAATTTTCAGTCGGGCATGGTGGCTTACACCTGTAATCCCAGCACTTTGGGAGGCTGAGGCAGGTGGATCACCTGAGGTCAGGGGTTTGAGACCAACCTGGCCAACATGGTGAAACCCCATTTCTACCAAACATACAAAAATTAGCTGGGCATGGTGGTGGCCTGTAATCCCAGCTACTAGGGGGGCTGAGGCAAGAGACTCACTTGAACCCGGGAGGCAGAGGTTGCAGTGAGCTGAGATCGCACCACTGCACTCTAGCCTGGGTGACAAGAGTGAAACTCTGTCTCCCAAAAAAAAAATATATATATATATGAATTTTCATCTTAGCATAGCTTTGGTTGCCACAGGTTTTGCTATTTGTATCCACTCACAGACACGCACATTTGGTTTTTATTATTTTTCAAGAAAGATATCATTGTATTTTTTAAAACTCCTTAATTCAATTGTTACTTTAAAAAAGCATTAAAAAGTCTCCACTGGGATACATTCTTATTTCAATATATAATTAATTTCTAGTTTGATTTTATTGTAATTAGAGATCATGGTTAGCAAAACTTCTATGTTTAAATTTTTTTTAATTTTAATTTTTATAAAATGCAGACAGGGTCTCAAGATGTTGCCCAGGCTGGTTTCGTACTTTTAGGCTCAATCCTCCCACCTCAGCCTCTGAAAGTGCTGGGATTACAGGTGTGAGCCATTAACCAGGCCTGTTTTTAAAGTTTTATAGAGATTTTTATCATGGTCTTCTGATTTTAGGATTTATAAATGTTTCATGATGCTTGACAGGAAGACATATGATCAGTAGGGTAAAAACTTGTACATACTTATTAATTATGCTGCTCTAAATAGCTGTTCAAATTCTTCATACTCCCACATACCTTTTCTTTTTTACTTTCTTTCTTTTTTTTTTTTTGAGAGAGAGTCTTGCTCTGTCACCCATGCTGGAGTGCAATGGCGTGATCTTGGCTCACTGCAACCTCTGCCTCCCAGGTTCAAGCAATTCTCCTGTCTCAGCTTCCTGAGTAGCTGGGACTACAGGCACTTGCCACCACACCAGGCTAATTTTTGTATTTTCAGTAGAGACGAGATTTCACCATATTGGTCAGGCTGGTCTCGAACTCCTGACCTCAGGTGAGCCACTCACCTCAGCCTCCCAAAGTGCTGGGATTACAGGCATGAGCCACCGTTTCACATGGCAAAACCCCATTTCTACTAAAAATACAAAAATTAGCTGACCGTGGTGGTGTACACCTGTAACTCCACCTACTCAGGAGGCTGAGGCAGGAGAATTGCTTGAACCCAGGAGACAGAGGTTGCAGTGAGCCAAGATTGCGTCACTGCACTCCAGCCTGGGAGACAAAGCAAGACTCTGTCTCAAACAAAACAAATCTATGCACTTAGCCATCTACACTTAGAAGGAAGCCTAAATCAATAACATCTACCTAGATAAATTCAAAAACTCATTTTAAACAATAGTTTTCATCTTATTTCCTGCCAAGTCCCCAATTTTTCCCCACCTTCTATTAGATGGCTCTAAGCAAGAAACTTAAAAATCAAACACAGGATAATTATCCTGAAACTGACCCAATTCAACTATGACTCTATGTGGACATCAATACCCTTTGAATGTTTCCAGATTCATGGCCTCACTCACAGAGGGCCCCATTCTTCACACCATCCCACGGCTCTCATAGTTCATCCCACATTTGCCATTTGGGGACTGTTGTGAGCAGGGGAAATATGTGATATGAGAGAGTAAGCGTTACCGGGTAATGACAACTGTGAACTCTCCCCAGCGTTTCTATTATTTGGACTCTGATGAGAGCCATCTGCTCTCCAACTACGCTGCAAGCTCCTGATAGCTGAGACTCTGTCCTTAGTGCTCACAGGGAATAGCTCTGGGCTTTATCCAGAAGTCCAAGATCAGTGATATCAGACCAACTGACTAGAATCCAAGTTGTGACCTATTACAGATGGCACCCCGCTGCAGGCCCACGTCAGGGAGACCTGCTTTATGTGCCAACAAGCTATCCTAATACTACCCATTACCAGCTCAAAGGAAACAAAACTTATCACGTGCTTGTACAGATATCTTAGGATAATGATAACAAATACATCTATTCACTGTAAAAACTGGATATAAATCTCTTAGTTACACATCATTATAGTATAAATATAAATACAGTATTGGGGAAATCACACGTAAAGAGAATATAAGAGTTTGGCTTTTTAAATAAGCATTGTATACTTCTCATCTATTCCTATAGTTTAGTGTTATTAGAGTTTAGCGTTATTAGCAAAATCAGTATTGTCCATTCCAACACTGTATATAGTAAACATCCGTACGGATTAGACTGCTCATACAGTTAGCTAAATAGCAACAAGCTGGAAAAACCAAACCTGTGCTGGTTTTTCAAAAGCTCTTTCAGGCCAAGCACGGCGGCTCATGCCTATAATCCTAGCAGTTTGGGAGGCTGAGGTGAGCAGATCACCTGAAGTCAGGAGTTCGAGTCCAGCCTGGCCAACATGGTGAAAAAGTGTCACTACCAAAAATACAAAAATTAGCTGGGTGTGGTGGCACATGCCTGTAATCTCAGCTACCCTGGATGCTTAGGCAGGAGAATTGCTTGAACCCAGGAGGCAAAGGCTGCAGTGAGCCAGGACCATGCCACTGCACTCCAGCCTGGGTGACAGAGCAAGACTCCATCTCAAAAAAAAAGAAAAGCTCTTTCAACTGGTGTGGAGGAGTCTGCCTGCCTTCAGCAGTCTTGCTTAAGGGTAGGTTAATCATTAAAAAGATGGCATTATATCTGTTTAAAAGCATTCCAAACGACAACTGATGAAAGTCACAAGCCCGTGTCCCTGGAAAGAATATATTTAGTGACATGCGTTTCCTCCAGGCTCCTACACACCACAGTGAATGGAACTGACATGGAGATCGGGGAAGATGTCACTTTTCATTCCCTATAGTCTCGTATTGTTTATTTCAGTGAATATGTGCTTCTCTGGTAAGTTTTAAATAACCCACATTAGGAAACTCACAATGAATGGGTAGCGGGTGCACCTCTTCCTGCCTGCTTCCCCCATGCTTGCCAGGTGGAGCCGGGTGCTGGCCACACCGCCCACGTGGGTGCCTCAGCTGGGCGGCTCCCTGGCTGTATAACCTCGGGCACGTTACTTAACTTTCCTCTGCTTCAGTGTCCTCATCTGTGAAGCTGGGGAAGGTTCTTGGGGAGACCAAGGGGGCTCGTGTTCACGGCGCCAGGGGAGTGCTTGCCTCAGCCACCCTGGCCGTGGCTGGGCACCACGATGATGCTGATGGGGACCTGAATGAGAAGGTGTGTGGCCTGAGGTAAAGATCTGAATCTTCCATCTATCACATGTGGCCGTGTGCACGTGGGAAGCAGCCCAGCTCTGAGGGAACCCAGTCTCCTCACCTGTGGACTTGGAGTTGACAGTTCCGACCCCACAGGCTTGCTGTGGAGAGGGAACGGCGCACCATGTGTGTGGTGCTGAGCACAGTACCCAGCACTTCCTGATGATCAGTAAGTGGGGGGATATGAATACAGATGTTTTGTGGAAATTGAAGTGTTTCTATATATGATAGCAAAAAAGGAAAAAAACAAAATCTCTTTCCACTGGGGCCGATTCTTCATGCACAGAGCACCAGCTTTGAAACACACTGCTGGGGCATTCCAGATGCTCTTGTGAGGGTCACCTGACCGGGTGTTTGAAGCACGAAGCTGCCTGCCTTTGCTTGGAGGTTTTTTTTTTTCTTTTCAACTTATGGCTGGAATCTTAAAATCGTGAGTAAACATAAACGTGGGTGGCTGTGTCTGTCATGAGGGTTCATGTATTCCTCCTGCTGCCTAGAGCTCTGCCCCTATGCAGCAAACGCCAATGAGTTTTTCTTGAATTATACAAATAAATGAACCTAGGAAACATCTGGAAGGAACTTTCGCTTTGTTGAGACTGGTGAGTGTGTCTGTATACAGAGGCTCACCGTAGCTATTTTAGGAGTATCTACCTGTAGATACTGGGCAGAGTTAGGTGATGAGACCAAGGTTCTGGTCCTCCCTGCCCTGGCTGCCTGTGGATCACTCCCTGGAACTCCCGGAGCCCAACTTTCCTCACCACCACCAGGAGCCCTCTCTTGTCCAGCTCCAGGTTTCAGAGCATGGCACAGTGGTCAGTATCAGCAATTACCTCTCATGGGGAAATAGCAATATAGTCACTTTGAACATCATATAAGGAACAAAACCAGAAACAATTCCACGGAAATGATTTTTGTTAATTTCTATTTCCACTATTAACCCCCAGTCCCCTCAATGGCTGGACTGAATGGCAGCCTCCCAGGTGAGCCCATGGGTATGCTCAGAGCACATAGGACGCCAATCAAACTCCATTGCGGAAATGGAGAGAGCGGCAGGCCAGTCCCAGGCGGGCCAGTCTTAGCATTCTGCCTGGGAAAACCCAGGTCTGAACGAGGGATGGTTTTGTCCTGCAGACAGGACATTGGAGGGGCAGATGGAGGAAAACAAGGTCCCGGCGGACGCGGACGACCTGGAGATGCGCTTTGCACAACCACCTACAGAGCCCTACCGCCTCCCTCGTGTGCGCTTGGTGGCTTTGGACCCATCCTAACAGCTTGGGGAAGGGCTCCCGGCTAGCAGGGGCCTACCTTGCAGTGCGTGGTGCTGACTGGAAGCCCAATGTTGGAGGCGATCACCACGGTGAAGGCGGAGGCCAGCTCGATCGTGAAGCCGCTGCGGGGGGGAGCATGAGACACGTCACGGGCGCCCTCCGTATCAGCCTCCCTGACACCCTGCGGGCGCCAGAGGCTCGCCAGAACATTCTAGGGAGTGACTGCCGACTGCTGACTGGGCAAGATCGACTTTAACAGAACAAGAGGCTGCTCATCGGCAGCAATTCCCATCAAGGCTGCGCTTTCCTGCCACGGCCCCCAGAGGCCCAGCTTTCTGATACCTCAAAGCCCACACGCGGCAGTCACATGGCCAGACATTCCTGCTGTGCAGTAAGGCAGTCATTTCTAAAACGGAAAAGGAAAAACTATGCTCTCATTTTAAAAATGCGCACTTATTACAAAAGTGTGTATTTTTCTCGGATTACTAATTGTTCTTCAAACCAATTTTCTAAATTATCTTTTATTCAAATGAATTTCAAGTGAGAACCTAAAATTAGAAATTTAAAGTCTGTGTGTATATAGGAGGCTCACTGGAGCTATTTTAGCTTTCTCTGAAGATGCAGAGCAGAGCTGCGTGATGGGATTTGGGTTCTGGTCCTCCCCACCCTGGCTGCCCTTGGATCTTTTCCTTTAACTCCCGGAGCCTGTAGGAAAAGGAAACCTCCCATATGCTTTAAAAAGAGAGATTTCCCATCACAGATGGCTCCAAATTTTGGTCGTATTCTGAAAGTTCTGGAAGTTCCTTTAACCCCTGATGCAGCTGAAGGCTATGTGGTTGAGAGACCACATTTAAAGCCTCCAGAGCTCACCCACGATGGCAGGGTCCACCTCCCGGTCTGGCAGAGCAAGAGGAAGGTAATCCCAGCAGGGTGGCTGCTGAGAGCTGGCATGGCCAGAGAACTTTCAGGACAGATCGGCTCCCGGACCTGCTGCAGTCTGTGCCCTCCCTGCCCACCTGCCTCTGGCCCCCGAGCTGGCTGAGGGTGGGCTTCTCCTCTCCTCCCTGTCTGCTCCGCTCTGCTACCCCTCCTTGTCTGCCCTTCCCTCTCAAGGACCCTTCCCATTCAGGGATCCTGTGGCCAGAGGCTGGGACACAGGGAGGGAGGAGGAGGGGAGGTGGCATGCTAGGTGGGGTGGGGCCATTCTTGCCCACTGTCCCCTCCTCCCTGTGACCCACTGCTGACTGCCAGTGTTGAGCTGGCCATTCAGACACAGATGGGCAGTTCCACCCAGACCTCGGATGACAAGCCTGCCCTGCCTGTCCACCAGCCAGGGCTTACCTGGATGGTGTGATGGGAGTGAGGTCCTTCCCCATGGTCTGGATCACTCTTCTCCCCCAGACCCAGAGGCCTGTGCAGATTCCAACTCCTCCATAAAACAGCAGCCAGACAGGTGTAGCTGCTTCTTGCATTACCCCGCCTTGTCTGTAAATCAGCCACAAGGCTACCAGGGGACCGATGGCATTACTGGGAAAAAGAAAAAGAAAAAAGATTAACTACATATGCAAGCGGCACCGTACACGATACAGGTGACTTTGTTTTATTGTGCTTCACTTTATCACACTCCACAGATATGATGTTTCTTCTTTCTTTTTTTTATTTTTTTGGAGATGGAGTCTCGCTCTGCCACCCAGGCTGGAGTGCAATAGCATGATCTTGGCTCACTGCAACCTCCGCCTCCTGGGTTCGAGCAGTTCTGCCTCAGCCTCCCTCCCGAGTAGTTGTGCACCACCATGCCCAGCTAATTTTTGTATTTTTAGTAGAGACGGGTTTTCACCATATTGGCCAGGCTGGTCTTGAACTCCTGACCTCGTGATCTGCCCACCTTGGCCTCCCAAAGTGCTGGGATTGCAGGCATGAGCCATCGTGCCCAGCCTGCAGGTATATTTTTTACGAATTGGAGGTTTGTGGCACCCCCACATCAAGCAAGTCCACTGGCGCGATTTTCCAGCAGTGTGTGCTCACGTCCTGTCTCTGTCACATTTTGGTAATTCTCACAGTACTCCCAACTTTTTCATTATTATCATATATGTTGTAGTGAGCTGTGATCAGTGATCTTTTATGTTACTATTATAATTGTTTTGGGGTACCATGAACTGTTCCCATATGAGATGGTGAGCTTCACTGATAAATGCTGTGTGTTATCCCTGCTCCACCGACCTGCCACTCCCTCGTCTCTCTCCATCTCCTCCAGCGTCCCTATTTCCTGAGATATTGCAATATTGAAATTAAGCCAATAAATTACCCTACATTGGCCTCTAAGTGTTCAATGGAAAGGAAGAGTTGCATGTCTTCAGTTTAAATCAAAAGCTAGAAATGATTAAGCTTAGTGAGGAAGGCTTGTCAAAATCAGAGACAGGCCAAAAGCTAAGCCCCTTGGGCCAAATAGTTAACCAAGTTGTGAGTGCCAAGGGAAAGCATCCTGAAGGAAATTAAAAGTGCTACTCCAATGAACACATGAATAATAAGAAAGCAAAACAGCCTTATTGCTGATATGGAGAAAGTTTGAGTGGTCTGGATAGGAGATCAAACCAGCCACAACATTCCCTTAAGCCACAGCCTAATCCAGAGCAAGGCCCTAGTTTTCTTCAATTCTGTGAAGGCTGAGAGAACTCAGGAAGCTGCAGAAGAAAAGCTGGAAGATAGCAGAGGTCAATTCAGGAGGTTTAAGGAAAGAAGCCATCTTTATAGCATAAAAGTACAAGGTGAGCAGCAAGTGCTGATAGAGAAGCTGCAGTGAGTTCTCCAGAAGATCCAGCTAAGATCACTGATGAAAATCTACGCTAACAACAGATTTTCAGTGTAGAAGAAACAGTCTTCTATTGGAAGATGATGCCAGCTGGGACTTCCAGAGCCAGAGAGAAGGCAATGCCTGGCTTCAAAGCTTCGAAAGACAGGCTGACTCTCTTCTCAGAGCTAACGCAGCTGGTAACTTTAGTTGAAGCCAGTGTTCACTTACCATTCCAAAAATCCTACTGCTCTTAGGAATGATTTTAAATCTACTCTGCCTGTGCTCTAGAAATGGAAAAACAAAGCACATCTGTCTGTATACAGCATGAGTGACTGAATATTTTAAGCCCACTGTTGAGACCTACTCCTCAGAAAAAATATTAATATTTCAAAATATTACTGCTCATTGACAATGCACCTGGTCACTGGAGAGCTCTGATAGAAATGTGTAAGGAGATGAATGTTGTGTTCCTGCCTGTGAACACAGCATCCGTTCTGCAGCCCACAGATCAAGAAGTAATTTGACTTTTTTTTTTTTTTTTTAATTAGGAAGAGCACCGCTGCCTGGTCTGGAGAACCCCACGGAGCTGGCCTGGTCTGGCCCTGGCAGTGGCACCTTGGTCAAGGGCCCGCGGCACCTTCCATAATTTGACTTTCAAGTCTTATTACTTAAGAAATACACTTTGTAGGGCTGTAGCTGCCATAGACAGTGATTCCTCTGATGGGTCTGAGGAGTCCACTAAAACCTTCTGGAAAGGATCCCCCATTCTAGATTCATTAGGACATTTGTGATTCATGGTAGGAAGTAAAAATACCAACATTAACACAAGTTTGGAAGAAGTTGATTCCAACGCTCATGGATGACTTTGAGGGGTTCAAAAATTTAATGAAGCAAGTCACTGCAGATGTGGTGGAAATAGCAAGAGAACTAGAAGTAGAGCCCGGTGATGTGACCAAACTGCAACCTCATGACAGAACTTTAACAGATGAGGAGGTGCTTCTAATGGATGAGCAAAGGAAGCTCCTTGAGATGGAATCTGCTCCCAGTGAAGATGCTGTGAACATTGTTGAGATGACAACAAAGGATTTAGAATATTCTATAAACTCAGTTGACAGAGCAGAGGCAGGGTGTGACTGGATTGACTCCAATTTTGAAAGAAATTCTACATTAGGTAAAATGTTATCAAATTGCATTGTGTGCCACAAAGAAATCTTTTGTGAAAGGAAGAGTTAATTGATGTGGCAAATTTCATTGTTGTCTTAATTTAAGAAATGGCGACAGCCGCCCCAGCATTTAATCACCCTGATCAGTCAGCAGCCATCAACATCAAGGCCAGACCCTTCATCAGCAAAAGGATTATGATTCACTGAATGTTCAGAGGGTTGCTAGCATTATTTTTAGCAATAAAGTATTTTCAAATTAAGGTACGTACATTGCTTTTTTAGACATAACACTGTTGCACATTTAACAGACTAAGATATGGTATTATACAAACATAACTTTTCTATGCACTGGGACACCAAAAACCGTGTGTCTCACTGTATTGTGATACTCGTTTTATTGCAGTGGTCTGGAACGGAACCCGCAATGTCTCCCAAGTATTCCTGTACGTGGTGACTTTTGTCTTGAGCATAGCTCATCTAGTGTATTTGAGGTTCATCTATATAATATAGTCTTGATCAAAATGATTTTTAAAAAAATTTTGGTAAAAAGCATAACATAAAATTTACCATCGTAATCATTCTTATTTATAGTTTAGCAGTGTTAAGTATATTTACATTGTTGTGAAACAGATCTCCAGAACTTGTTCATCTTGCAAATGTGAAGCTGCAGTCTTCAAACAAATTCCCACGGCCCCTCCCCACAGCTACTAGCAACCACCATCTGACTTTCTAGTTCTATGAATTTGACTGCTGCAGACAACTCATAGAAGGGCAATCATACAGTATTTTTCTTTCTGTGATGGCTTGTTTCACTCAGCATAATGTCCTCCAGGTTCATCCGTGTTACAGCAGGTGACAGGACTTCCGTCTTATTAAGGCTGAATAATATTCCACTGTATGCACAGGCACATTTTGTTTCCATTCACCTGTCAGTGGACATCTGAGTTGCTCTCCCCTCTTGCCTATTGCAAATGGCAGTGCTTTGAACATAGGGTACAAATGTCTCTTTGAGACTCTGTTTTCAATTCTTCTGGATATAAACCCAGAAGCAGGAATGCTGGGTCATAGGGGAGGTGGGAGGTCTGTTTAATTTTTTGAGGAGCCTCCATCCTGGTTTCCATAGCGGTTACACCATTTTACTTCCCATTAACAGTGCACAGGGTACAATTTCTCTACGTCCTTGACAACACTTGTTACTTTTTTTCAAATGGTAACCATCCTAATAGGTGTGTAATTTGTTATTATTATTATTATTATTATCATTATTGAGACAGAATCTCCCTCTGTCGCCCAGGCTAGAGTGCAGTGGTGCAATCTCGGCTCGCCACAACCTCTGCCTCCCAGATTGAAGTGATTCTCCTGCCTCAGCCTCCCGAGTAACTGGGACCACAGGCAACCACCACCGGTTCCAGCTAATTTTTGTATTTTTAGTAGAGGTGGGGTTTCACCATGTTGTCCAGGCTGGTCTTGAACACCCAACCTTAGATGATCTGTCCACCTTGGCCTCCCAAAGTGCTGAGATTACAGGCGTGAGCCACCATGCCCAGCCTATTAAATTAATTAATTTTTTTTTTGAGACAGAGTCTTGCTCTGTTGCCCAGGCTGGAGTGCAGTGGCGAGATTTCAGATCACTGCAGCCTCCACCTGTGGAGTTCAAGTGATTCTCCTGCCTCAGCTTCCTGAGTAGCTAGGACTACAGGCATATACCACCACACCCAGCTAATTTTTGTATTTTTAGTAGAGGTGGGGTTTCACCACGTTGGCCAGGCTAATCTTGAACTCCTGACCTCAAATGATCCACCCCCCTTGGCCTCTCAAAGTGCTGGGATTACAGGTGTGAGCCACTAAGCCCGGCCAAAATCAGTTTTTTAAACAACCAAGTTCACGACACAACAACCAAGTTCTTTTTTTCTTCCTTTTTTCCTCAAATTTCTATTTTCTCTGCCACCCCCTGCTGCTGGTACTACTAACATGAGCTGCCAGTTTTGGACAGACTGTCAGGCCCCATACTATGGGGTACAATATTTTGCTAAGCATCCATCCCCACAGCCACCCTGCACAGCGGGCACTGTGGCTCCCGTCTTACTGACAAGGAAACCGAGGCCAGGGTCCCACCTCTGAGGCAGCAGAGTGGGCGCAGCCCAAGCTCCTTCAGGCCCTCCTGCCCTGTCCCTACATTGCTTATGTCTGTCAGGCCCCTGGAGCCCATGAGACTCCTAGGTGCTCTTAACAGCTTCCCTGGTGCTTTTCTCCTCCCGCAGCCAGCTGTGTAGACCAGGTGTCACTGAGTCACAGGAACTGGCTTCCAAGTCGGCTGCAGTCTCTTTGTGTGACCCTGAGTGTCAGATCCCATCTCTGATAGATGCCCGCCCCTGGCTTAGAGGGATGTTAGAGGGAGGGTGGGATAGGCCACGGCAGCTCAGTGTTGAAGACTCGAGGCTCAACCTCGTGCTGAATGCATGAACCCCTCTTCTCACTCAGATGATGACTTCTAGAATGGTGCTTTCACCAGATGCCTTCCCTGCTCCAAAGCCAGAACAGTCTCCACGCTGCAAGCAACTGCTCGGAATTCTACAGTCACCCCGAGCAGCCACTGCCTAGTTGCTTTCTTTGAACTGAAACACTGTCGTGTGTGAGTACGTGTGTGTGAGTGTGCCTGTGTGAGCACACATGTGAGTGTGTTTGAATGCGTGAGTGTGAGAGTGTGTTGTATACTTGTCCATGGATATGTTTTTCTCATCTCCCTGTGTTTAAACTCCTAATGGACAGGGACCCAGTTCCTAGCGCTCTGCCAGTACGAGGCCTTCTGTAAAGAATGCTTGATGAGGAGGAGGAAGTGGAACAGCGTAGGGGCAGACAAAGTTACTAACACAGGACAGAGCACGCTGTCTCCCAGAAAATACCAAATAAAATACCACAGAAATGCCCATGTGATGCTGAGCAGAATGAAAGATGCAGTTGTCTGCAGTGAGACTTATGAAGAGCAGAGACGCAGCTGCACGTGGGGAGGCAGCGTGCACAGCCCACGGGGAGTCACTGCTTGCAACAGAAGATGACAACAGCAGGGTCCCCTGAAACGTCAGTGGGCTGACCATGATAATGATGGCACGAGCAGAAATGCACAGAAACCGAGCAAGTTGGGAGCACCATCTTCATCACATTACACAGGGGAAGCCTGGGAGGTTAGGAATTGTTTTCCCCCATTTTACAGATTGGGAAACTGAGACTTCAGAAAAGCAATGACTTGTCTACACAGCTGTAAGAAGACAGCAGAGACCCAAACTTGGGGCTCTCGCGCTCCAGGAGGCCGCCCTGCTTCCTACGTTATGGGCCTGGGAGTGGGGTGGGGCGGGTGGGGTCAAGTTTAGAGAGTCATATCCGCCCCTGTCCCTACATACTTATTTGCAGGATGCCTGTGACATTATATGTGGAGTGACCTGCAGGCTCTGGCAGCAGCTCCAGTGGCTGCACCATGCAGTGGGGAGAACTAGAGCCCACGAGTGGGGCGGAGCCTTCTCACTGGGGTTAAAGATGCTACTGAAGGATGGCTGGGCGCGGTGCGTAATTCCAGCACTTAGGGAGGCCGAGGCGGGTGGATCACCTGAGGTCAGGAGTTCGAGACCAGCCTGGCCAACATGGGAAACTCAGTCTCTACTAAATAGACAAAAATTAGCTGGCGTGGTGGCACACTCCTGTAGTCTCAGCTGCTTTGGGAGGCTGAGACAGGAGAATGACTTGAACTTGGGAGAAGGAGGTTGCAGTGAGCCGAGATCACACCACTGCACTCCAGGTTGGGGAACAGAGTGAGACTCCGTTATAAAAAAATAATAATTAAAGTAAAATCACCTCCTAGGAAGTTCTCCTAGCGTCCTGGTTTGGCATACCTTCTTTCTTGCTGTTTCCTCAGTCCGTGCGCTCTGCCTCCCGCTGCCTGCCCCAGCACTCCTCCATCCAAGTCACCTGCTCTGTACCCAGCCTGGTCTGACCTGAACTCGGTCGCGCATGCCTGCTGCCTGCTCAGCCCGAACAGCAGCATGGCGCGCCCGCCGCATCCAGGGCCTGCGTTATCCCTAAAAGGCGGCAGCTTCACTCTTACCTTTGCCGACGCCACGGCTCCGGTCCGGCATCAGCCTATTTCCTCCTTCTCTCACATCCACGTCCAGCCCGTTGCCCAAAAGCCAGTGCCCCCGTCAAAGGTACCCTGTGTGGCCCCAGCTCACAGCTCCACGGCTCCCCTCTTGGGGTGAGACCTTCCTTCTGGTGTCCACCGGCCACGCGCTCTGCATCCACGAACTACAGACGCGCGGTCTCTGCTGGGCCCCTTGCGCTACCTCCTAGCTCGTCCTGGAGAGCACAGGTGTGTGTCTGCCTCAAGCCTCTGCACCTGCCATTTTCCTTCCTGCGGACGCCACGTGGCCACCCCTGCACCTCCGTCACTGGCTAGCCCTTCCCTGGGTAGCCCAGGTCGCACAGCCACCCCTGCAGCTCCTGCCCCGTGTCTACCTTTCCTGCTAACGCTGTCACAGTCCCGTACGCAATGCTGACTTAGGGTCTGTCCACCGCCTGTGCGCCCTACCCCGGGCAGGGGCTTCCATCGGTGCCGTTCACTGCTGGATCCCAGCACTTGCACAGCGCTGGCGCCTGGCGGAGCCTCCAGGACCCTTGTTAAATGAATGAATGAATGCACCACCCACCTCACATCATTGCCGCCGTGAGCAAAGGACCCAAAACAGGCGGTGAGGACCTGCAGGAAATGGAACAGGAGGTGCACCGCCGGCGCGTCCTTCTCCTCCTTCTCCTCCTCCGCAGGGTCCTCCCGTGGCTGGTCGGGGTCGGCCAGCTCCGACGCCAGCTTCATCTCCACGCCGCCCTCCTCCGCCTCGATCTCTGCCTCCGCCACCGCGTTGCAGTAGCTCGAGTAGCTGTCGTAGCGCAGCCTCTTCTTGGAGTAGGACACGGTGTCGCCCACCAGCTTCTCGCTGTCCTCCGGGGCCGACGAGTCTGTGGCTCGGAAGGTGGCGTGCACGGGCATCCCACAGATGGCCGCAGTGTAGCAAGTGTAGCTGTTGTTCCGGCGCAGCAGCCGGTAGCTGCTCTCCTGGGCTGGCTTCTCCTCGGGGCCCCTGTCGATGTGGATTTTGTGCAGCAGGTCTTTGTAGAGCCCCGAGTCTTTGTGCACGGTGTGGTACACGTGACCGTCGCTCCTGGTGTGGCCGTCGAAGCCGAAGGTGCCGTTGGAGACGGGCGATTTCACAGAGCCATGGGTCATGGACAGGGCCCTTCCTGAAAAGGGTTAGAGAAGGTCTCATTTTCCAGTCTTGCCAATACAAAGTAAGGGAACACTCCCCACTGTTTCATGGCACTTATCTCTGGAAGGCTGGGGATGACTTATTAACATACACTATCTTTTCTAAGTTGGCCATAAAGGACATGTAGTATGGCTACCATTAAAAACATAATAAACGGCCGGGCGCGGTGGCTGACGCCTATAATCCCAGCACTTTGGGAGGCCGAGGCGGGTGGATCGCGAGGTCAAGAGATAGAGACCATCCTGGTCAACATGGTGAAATCCCGTCTCTACTAAAAAAAAAATACAAAAAATTAGCTGGGCATGGTGGCATGCACCTGTAGTCCCAGCTACTCCGGAGGCTGAGGCAGGAGAATTGCTTGAACCCAGAGTAGGAGGTTGTGGTGAGCCGAGATCGCACCATTGCACTCCAGCTTGGGTAACAAAAGCGAAACTCCGTCTCAAAAAAAAAAAATTATTAATAATAATAATAATAATAAACATGGAAACATACAACAAAAGGGTAAAACTAATAATGTGGTATTTTCAAAACATGTTAACTTCTCCTAAAAGGTGTCTTCCAGAAATTACTACGGCACTTGGCACTAAGAAATTCATCCTGGAAAAACTTCATACGTAAGATAAAACCCACTTCATGTGAGGCGGATATTCCAGGTGCTTCTGTTTTGGTTTTGTTTTTGGAGGCAGGATCTCAGCTATGTCACCTAGGCTGGAGTGCAGTGGTGCAATCATAGCTCACTCCAACTCCTGGGCTCAACTGATTCTCCCGCCTCAGTCTCCCAAGCATCTGGGACTACAGAATGTGCACCATCATCCCAGCTAATCTAGGTGCATCTTAAAAGGTCAGTCACATGCTGCCAAAGGCCGTATCTGAGATAAATCAGGCAAAACGAATTTGCTTTCTCTGGGCCACATCTGAGACTGTACCTGTGGCAGGCTGGTGCCAGAACCCACCTTGCAGAGGTGGCAGCCACCAGGGCAGGCTTGGGCAAAGCTGTGCTCCCCTGGCACCGTCCACAAACATTAAGAGTCTAAAGGACACAGAACGGTCTGGATGTTTTTTTTTTTTCTTTTCTTTTCTTTTTTGAGATGGAATCTCGCTCTGTTGCCCAGGCTGGAGTTGCAATGGCACAATCTTGGCTCACTGCAACCTCCACTTCCCGGGTTCAAGCAATTCTCCTGCCTCAGCCTCCTGAGTAGCAGGATTACAGGTGCCCGCCACCATGCCCAGCTAATTTTTGTACTTTTAGTAGAGACCGGGTTTCACCATGTTGGTTAGGCTGGTCTTGAACTCCTGACCTCAGGTGATCCACCTGCCTCAGCCTCCCAAAGTGCTGGGGATTACAAGCATGAGCCACTGTGCCTGGCTAGTCTGGACATTTTCTAAGGTTTCTGGTTTCTGCGATTCAATGGTGAGACCACCTTCTTGGTTACAAATTTAGCTTCCTCTTTGCAACTTCCATAGTAAGCTGGGTTAACCAGTGTTCAGCAATTCAGTAACTCCTAGGGCATGAAGATCTGCATGTGTATTGAGTGGGTGCAGCACAGACATATAGTGCGTGGCCCCAGCCCCTCTGGTGAGACATATGGTATGTGGCCCCAGCGCCTCTGGCGAGACTATAAACAGCTCTTGGAAGAAATCACAGGACCAGAGTAAGACTGCTCTGCTGACTGTGGAACGGTTTCCTGAGGCCTCCCTAGCCTCTGGGTTTTCTCAGATCATAAAACCGAGGGATGCTTTTATGCATTAAAACCAGATTGCCCACCGCCAGGCCCAGCTGGTCCTCCCTGGAGGACCATCTCTGTGCCGCCAGAGAACCCCAGCTCTCCAGGCACATCTTACCGTATGCAGCCCGAGGGTGGCTGCCCGTGGAGGTGCCTTCCAAGGCCCCTGACGTCTCCCCTGCCACCCCAGTGAGCGGGATCGTGCTGTCATCATTAGCCTTGGCACCTGGTAGCTCTTTAAATACTGGGGATTCTGCTTCCTGAACTTTACTGAGACTTTCGTCAGATACGCGTGATAAAGCACCTTCTTTTTGTAATTTGCCTAAAGAAAACAGAGTCATATGGAACATTCTATAAGAGAGTTCTTATTATTGAAACATGAATACTAAAAAGTGAATCTATATCTTTATGCTTTAGCATTTACTTTGGAGACCAAAAAAAAAAAAAAAAGTTATAGCTAGATATAGAAAAGAAAGTCGTGGCTGGGCATGGTGGCTCACACCTGTAATTTGAGAGACCGAAGCGGGCGGATCATGAGGTCAGGAGTCCAAGACCAGCCTGGCCAATATGGTGAAACCCTGTCTCTACTAAAAATACAAAAATTAGCCAGTCGTGGTGGCAGGCACCTGTAATCCCAGCTACTCAGGAAGCTGACGCAGGAGAATCACTTGAACCCGGGAGGCAGAGGTTGCAGTGAGCCGAGATTGCACCACTGCACTCCAGCCTGGGCAACAGAGAGACTCTGTTTCAAAAAAAGTAAAGAGAAGTCAAAAGTTCAATTAATTACCTGGAAAACTCTAGCCAGAAAATTCAGCAATTGAGGAAAAGATGGAAGTTTAGGGCCTGAGTTATCATATCCAAAAACAACAACTGAAAAAGGGTTAGATCCAAATACCACAGTTCCTTCCAGCGCTAACGTTCTGTAAATCTATAGCCACCTAGACTGGCCTTCTGTTTTCTTAAACTAACCTCAGAATCAGAAGTTTCCATTTCTGAAAAATTTCCTTTTTCATAAAGTCACATAAATAAAATCATAAAATATGCAATTTTTTGAGACTGGCTTCTACTCAGCATAATGCCTTTGAAATTCATCCACATTGTTACATGGATCGATAATTTGTTCCCTTTAATTGCTGAGTAGTATTCAAATGTACAAAGGCACCACAGTTTGTTTACTCTGTGGGTAATGTGGATTGTTTCCAGTTTTTGGTGATTGGAAATAAAGGTGCTATAAACATTCACGTGCAGATTTTTGTGTGAATTTAAGTTTTCATTTTTCTAGGGAAATATCTATGAGTGGTTAAGAGTATATTTATGGCAAGTGTTATCCATGTAAGAAGCTGCCAAACACTTTCCCTGTTCCATCTGACATTCCCACCAGCAATGTATGAGTTCCAGTTGCTCTTCATTCTTCTAAATACTGACAGCATTTAGTACTGTCAGTATTTATTATTACTATTTTTTTTAATTTTTTAATTTTTTATTTATTTTTCAAATGGAGTCTTGCTCTGTTGCCCAGGCTAGAGTGCAGTGGGGTGATCTTGGCTCACTGCAACCTCCACCTTCCAGGTTCAAGCAGTTCTCCTGCCTCAGCCTCCTGAGTAGCTAGGACTACAAGCGTGCGCCATCACGCCCAGCTGATTTTTTTTATTTTTAGTAGAAACGAGGTTTCACCATATTGGCCAGGATGGTCTTGATCTCTTGACCTTGTGATCCACCCACCTTGGCCTACCAAAGTGCTGGGATTATAGGCGTGAGCCACCGCACCCCGTCTACTGTCAGTATTTTTTAAAAGCCATTCAAGTAGGTGGTTAGTGGTATCTCACCGCCATGTGAATTTGCACTTCCTGATGACTACTGATGTTGAACACTTTTTCATGGACTCATTTGCTATCCATCTATCTTCTTTGGTGAAGTGTCTATTTAAAAATTTTTATTTTTGAGATGTAGTTTCACTCTTTTTGCCCAGGCTGGAGTACAGTGGCATCATCTCGGTTCACTGCAACCTGTCTCCCAGGTTGAAGGGATTCTCCTGACTCAGCCTCTCAAGTAGCTGGGATTATAGGCGCCCACCACCATACCCGACTAATTTTGTATTTTTCGTAGAGATGAGGTTTCACCATGTTGGCCAGGCTGGTCTTGAACTCCTGACCTCATGATTTGCCCACCCTGGCCTCCCAAAGTGCTGGGATTACAGGCGTGAGCCACCGTGCCAGGCCTATTTTGCTCATTTTTTGACAGATTTGTTTCCTTTCTAAAATTTCTTTGTATATTTTTAATACAAGTCCTTTGTCAGGTATGGGATTTGCAAACATTTTCTCCCATTCTGTTCATAATACATGTCACAGAGCAATAGTTTCAAATTTTGATGAAGTACAACTTATCAACTTGATCTTTTTTTTTTTGAGATGGAGTTTCACTCTTGTTGCCCAGGCTGGAGTGCAATGGTACGATCTCAGCTCAATGCAACCTCCACCTCCCAGGTTCAAGTGATTCTCCTGCTTCACCCTCCCAAGTAGCTGGGATTCCAGGCATGCACCAGCACACCCAACTAATTTTGTATTTTTAGTAGAGACAGCTTTCTCCATGTTGGTCAGGCTGGTCTCAAACTCCCGATCTCAGGTGATCTGCTTGCCTCAGCCTCCCAAAGTTCTGAGAGCCACCGTGCCTGGCCTAACTTTTTCTTTTATAGATCATGTTTTTGGTGTCATATCTAAACACTTTTCTCAACCCAAGGTCATAAAAGTTCTCCCTTATATTTTTTTTCCTAAAAGTCTTATTGTTTTTAAATTTTATATTTAGATTTACGATGCACTTTAAGTTAATTTTTAAAGTAAGGATTAGGTGAATGTTCTTATTTTGGTATATGGATGTCTAGTGCTCCAAAACCATTTGTTGAAAAGACTGTCCTTTCTCCATTGAACTGTTTCTGTACCTTTGTCAAAAATCCATTTGCTGTATTAGTGTGGGTCTATTTATAGACTCTATTCTTTTATTTTTTTTTTTTTTGAGACGGAGTTTTGCTCTTGTTACCCAGGCTGGAGTGAAATGGCGCGATCTCGGCTCACCGCAACCTCTGCCTCCTGGGTTCAAGCAATTCTCCTGCCTCAGTCTCCCAAGTAGCTGGGACTACAGGTGCATGCCACCATGCCGAGCTAATTTTTGTATTTTTAGTAGAGACAAGGTTTCACCATGTTGACCAGGATGGTCTTGATCTCTTGACCTCATGATCCACCCGCCTTGGCCTCCGAAGTGCTGGGATTATAGGCATGAGCCACCACGCCCTGCCCTAGACTCTATTCTTGTTCCATTAATCTATGCGTCTCTCTCTCTTCCCTAATTTCACACTGCCTTGTGGCTTCAAAAGAAGTTTGAGCTGGGTGTGGTGGCTCACACCTGCGATCCCAGCACTTTGGGAGGTAGAGGCAGGAGGATCACCTGAGGTCAGGAGTTCGAGACCAGCCTGCCAACATGGTGAAATCTCGCCTCTACTAAAAATATAAAAATTAGCCAGGCGTGGTGGCATGGGCCTGTAAACCCAGCTATCCGGGAGGCTGAGGCACGAGAATCACTTGAACCTGGGAGGCAGAGGTTGCAGTGGGCTGAGATGGCGCCATTTCACTCCAGCCTGGGCAACAGAGCGAGGCTCTGTCTCAAAACAAAACAAACAAACAAACAAAAAAGTCTTGAAGTCAGGTTAGTACGAATCCTCCAACTTTTTGTTTTCCAAAATTATTCCAGCTCATCTAGTTCCTTTGACTTTCTACATGAACTTTAAAAGTGGCTTGTCTAAATCTACAAAATATCCTGCTGGGAATTTCTGTTTACATTGTCTAAAGTTTAGAGATGAATCTGAGAAGAACTGGCATCTCTACAACACTGTCTTCCAATTCAGGAGCACGCTTTGTCTCCTCATGTATTTTGGTCTTCTTCAAAACATAAAATCCAGATCCACCTATACTAAAATGTGACCCTATGGTAAAGGCTGAGACCAAATGTAAATACTTGTTTTTGAGAGCCCTGTAAAAAGCATGTGACTTCAAGGCTTGGAATTCAAATATGTTCCTGGGAATAGGAAAACAGGCCTGGCTGACTTCCTAAGCCATATTCTTCTTCTTTTTAAAAATTGTCTTCCTTTTAATAAAATTGGTTTTATTTTATTGTTTTGTTTCATTACATGTAATTTATGTTATAATTACTATAACTATAATAACACAATTATGATAATATACAGTTTTTGTATAACATAATAATTGTATTATACCATAGTATAATTATTATGGTACTATAATAATACAATTATTATTATAGGTTATATATATACATATAACAAAATGCACACATTTTAAGCACACAGGTGATGACCTGTGGCAAGTGGGCAGACCCTAAAGCCCCTTCGCCCATGAAAACAAAGACTTTTCATGTCTCTGATAAGTTCCCGAGCTGCCTTTTCCAACCCCCACCCTTTCCAGGTGATCAGCGCTTTCTGTTGCTACAGATGAATTTTCCCTATTCTTAAATTTAATGGAAAGATCCAAAAGACGTTTAAATGAAAATGTATGGAAATATTATGAAAAATGCCAGCATGCAGGATAGGTGCCCTTCCGGATCTCGGGCTTCTGCTCGGTATCACGGCTGTGGGATGCCTTAAGCTGTCGGGTCTCCAGCAGTTCATTCTCTATTGCTGCGTAGTCATCCAGTGCATGCATTTACTCAGTTTGGTTACCCATTTGCCTGTTTGGGCTATTATGATGAAAAGATTTGTATATAAGTCTTTTTATGAACACACATTTTCATTTCTTTGGATAAATAGCTAGGAATGAAATTACTGGCCCACATGGTAAGTGTCAGGTTAACCTTACAAAGAAACTGTAAACCTAACTTTCAAAGTGGTTGCATCATTTTACATTTCAGCATAAACCTAGGAGAGTTCCAACTATTTCACTTCTTCACCCACATTTGGAATTACTAGAACTTTTTACTCTTAGCCATTCCTGTGGGTGAGAAACAAAACCTCCTTGTAGTGTTAGTATGCATTTCCACGAAGGCTAATGGTTTCCCACAGGCTGGCAGAACTGACCTGCACGGTTAACTTCCAGTTACTCATGGCAACTGGGACCTTCCTGCCCACCTGGGTTACAAGTTATCAAGAAAACATCCAAGCCAGAAAGCACTCAGGAGCCGAGAGACAGAGGATGCGGGATGTTCTGGAGTCACCCACACTTCCATGTCCTCCATTAGTAAGGATCATGGCGTGTTACATGTGAGGTTTCAGGAATCAGGAGCATTTCTGTAAATCAGAAGAATCAAAAACCCCATACCTGTTATTTTCCTTCGCATCCACGGACACACGAAGAGCCACACAAAAAAGGCGAACAGGAGCGCGACGCCAAAGGAAATCAGGGCTATGGCCCACATGGGGAGAACCAGGCCGAGCACTGGGAAGGAAAATGAGAAGCAGTGTTGTTACTGGAAATTTCTGATGGTCAGGCCTCAGAGCGGTGCACTTCCCACTCCCCAAATCGAGAATGAATCACCTGGATTTTGTAGTGAATAAAACTCTGAACCAAAAAAACATGCTATACTTTTTGGTGTAGAAAGCCTATATCTTGTGAATATGTGCTTAAACTAGTTAGTAAGCTAATTATTAAAATTTTAACAACTGGGGGCCAGGCATGTAATGCCAGCACTTTGGGAGGATGAGGTGGGAGGATCACCTGGGGTCAAGAGTTCGAGACCAGCCTAGCCAACATGGTGAAACCCTGTCTCTACTAAAAATATAAAAATTAGCCAGGTGTGGAGGTACGTGCCCATAGTCCCAGCTATTTGGGAGGCTGAGGCAAGACAATTGCTTGAAACTGGGAGGTGGAGGTTTCAGTGAGCTGAGATTATACCACTGCACTCTAGCCTGGGCAACAGAGCAAGACTCCATCTCAAAAAACATTTTAAAAATAAATAAATAAAATAAAAATAAATAAAATTTTGCCAACTGTACACAAACAGCATATTGAGATCAAAGCCATTTATATATTATTTCCATATCTAAATGGCTGCATGCACAAATGTGGCTGAGAAAAGAGTCAGCTGTCTTCCATCCTGATGCCCATCCCAGCCCATCCCATCTGTGGCAGAAAGCTGCCATCTGAACACTGCCTAGCTCCCTCAACTGAGGCCTCTCCTAGTTCCCCAGCAGCCAGCAGCCCTACTTTAAATGGACATGGGCCCTGGCCACATACACAGAACTTCTTTGAAATCATTTGAGAAATAAAAGGATTTTTGTTGTTGTTTTATTTTATTTATTTTTTTAAGAGATGAGGACTTATGATGTTGCCCAGGCTGGTCTCAAACTCCTATCCTCGAAGGACGTTCCTGCTTTGACCTCCCAAAGTGCTGGGATTACAGGCGTGAGCCACCATGCCTGGCCAAAGGAATAAGAGTTTTGTAAAAGAACAATGACCTTCAAACTTAACTCTTCTTTGAACCATCAACTTATGAAAGTACAGTGCACAGAAACTTTTCATTTAAATCCCATAATGCACACTAACTAGTAATAACATTAGCCAATCCAAGGGTGGAAGTGCTCATGGTTTGGGATCATCGTCTTTTCATAGCACTGATGTCTCCAGCACTCATCACTGAATTTTATCCATCTGCTGTCGATGGTGACAACATGCACATTCACACACATTGATATGTGCACAGCTTAAACACTCATGCTCATACATGAACCCGCAGGTATATATGCAAGATTACTCACCACAGCATTATTTGTAATAGTAAGAATTTGTAGAACAACTAATAGATGCATCATTATGAGAACGTGAAATAATTATTGTAGACAGTCTTAAGAATTAGGCAGGTCTATATGTACTGATAAGGAAAGAGGCCCCAGATTCAATGAGTAACACAGGCTAGCTGTATGATATTCACAGAGCATGATGTAATTTATGTTTGAAAAATAAAACATACCCCCTTCCATACTCCTGCCATGTCTGTGAATTTATGGAAAAAGTTCTGGAAAGATGCAGTGGTTTCCAACTTCTTTATGGAGACATGGGAGATTGGAGTGGGAATTTCACTTTTTATTACATATACTTTTATAGTGATAACTTTAAAAGATATATAATAAGATAAGGATCTGGAAGAATTTACTAAAAAAAGGTAAAAAAATATATAAAAAAGAAAAAGAAATAAATATATGTATATAATACAAATGCACTTTTGTTTGTTAAAAAAAATTTAAAGGGGGCCAGGCGCAGTGGCTCACGTCTATAATAGTGCTTCGGGAGGCCGAGGTGGGTGGATCACGAGGTCAAGAGATCGAGACCATCCTGGTCAACATGGTGAAACCCTGTCTCTACTAAAAATACAAAAATTAGCTGGGCATGGTGGCGCGCGCCTGTAGTCCCAGCTACTCAGGAGGCTGAGGCAGGAGAATTGCCAGGAGGCGGAGATTGCGGTGAGCCAAGATCGCGCCACTGCACTCCAGCCTGGGTAACAAGAGCGAAACTCCACCTCAAAAAAAAAAAAAAAATTAAAGGGGTTAACTAGCACTTTGCTCTAAAATAAATCTGCAGTCTTTGCTACGTTGTTGACCATTTTATACATACAAACCAGCACAAAGTTACTCAGCTGAAGTACTATTAGGTTGGGCAGGGTGGCTCATGGCTGTAATCCCAGCACTTTGGGAGGCTGAGGTTGGGGGGATCACTTGAAGCCAGGAGTTCAAGACCAGCCTGAGCAACATAACAAGACCCTGTCTTTACAAAATAAAACTAAAGAGATTACTGGGAGTGGTGGTGCACGCCTGTAGTCCCAACTACTTGGGAGGCTGAGGTGGGAGAATCTCTCAAGTCCAGGAGTTTGAGGCTGCAGTGAGCTATGACAGCACCACTGAACTCCAGTGAGGGCAACAGAGTGAAATACTGCCTCAAAAAAAAAAAAAACTACTATTAAACATTTTGGCTGGGTGCGTTGGCTCGCACCTGTAATCCCAGCACTTTGGGAGGCCGAGTTGGGCAGCTCACCTGAGGTCAGGAGTTTGAGACAAGCCTGGCCAGCATGCTGAAATCCTGTCTCTACTAAAAATATAAAAATTAGCTGGGCATGGCGGCTGTGCCTGTAGTGCCAGCTAGTTGGGAGGCTGAAGCAGGAGAATCCCTTGAACCCCAGAGGCAGAGGTTGCGGTGAGACAAGATTGCACCACTGTATTCCAGCCTGGGTGACAGAGCGAGACTCTGTCTCAGGAAAAAAAAAAAATAGCTGGGTATGGTGGTGCACACCTATAATCCCAGCTTTTCGGGAGGCTGAGGTGAAAAAATCGCTTGAACCCAGGAGGCTGAGGTTGCAGTGAGCCAAGATTGCACCACTGCACTCTAGCCTGGGCGACAAGGGCCAGACTCATTTCAGAAAAAAAAAATTTTTAATAATTGTAAGAGGTTGTATTAATAGAACAGGTAGCGAATACTACAAATAGAATTAATGTAAGTATTAAAAACAAAAATCCAGATTCACCTAGCTCAGGGATGGCTAAGGTCACTGGGGGAGGACAGGCACTTGACTGCTGGGCTCCCACCCCGCTGGCTACATCGGAAGACATGGACTCGGCCCTGCTGTGCACTGCACCCACATCTAGCAGGCCCCATCCAACATAGGCACTGCCCCTGCACCCAAAGCTGAGAGCCGCTTGTGCAATCCCTTGGTTGACTGCACTGGACCGTGTCTGGGGCCAAGCTTCCCAGCATCTGCTGTCCACTTTCATGTCGTGGTTCTTACACGTGGCAAAGGATTGTGCCAAAGCTGGTTCTTGCCAATTCGAATGGTAACTGCTCTTTACCAACCTCAACCTAACAACTGACGCCAATACCGATCCCACACACAGCTTCAAAGCATGGTTCCTCAAGAGGTTTCCCTGTTTCTTCTGTGGTTTTGCTGAGGATAAAATAGCTAATTGTGCTACTTTGGGCTTTGCTGTGCTAAACCGATCTAAGAGAAGCAAACCCTGCAGACCACAGGGAGAGAGAAACAATCTGGGATACATATTTTAAAAATGAGAGAACATTTTTGCTATCAGGCCATATTTTTACCATCCATGCTGAGCAGGGTCCAGAACAGAAGTCAAGAAAGATGACTTGATGGGCTCCTTCTAGGACCATGCCAGGTTCCCAGCAGGGTCACATAGGGTCCCAGATGGTGTCAGGACCAACACCAAAGGGGCGAACCTGAGGTTGGGCACAAGACTTCTCACCCTGTGCTTAGACCCAAGACAGTATCACCTGCCCTTTGTACCTTTGCCTTTACCACTGATGTGGCCTGGGAAATAGCTAGAAAACACTGAAATCACTTCCAGCCATGAGAAACCGGCAGGGGAAGCAGGAGAGAAACACATCCCCCAGGGGGAGTGATGGGGAGACAGAGTAACATGTCACAGAGGAAGAAGAAGAGAGAAGGAACTTGGGAGAATGGGGGAAGCTGTTCACAGTTCGTAAGGAGGGGAGCAGAATGCAGACAGGATCTTACTAAAGTATTCCAGCGGTTTGTTGATTTAGCAGAGGATCAGATGAGCACGAGGATTTACCTTTAAAGCCTGCATGTGAAAAAGTAAACTGACAGTCTTCTGTGTTACAAAGCTCCAAATGGTACTATGTATGTAAAATCCAGTTTCATGGATAAAAATTCAATACAAAGATTCAGGCCGGGCGCGGTGGCTCATGCCTGTAACCCTAGCACTTTGGAAGGCCAAGCCAGGTGGATCAAGAGGTCAGGAGCTCGAGACCAGTCTGGCCAACACAGTGAAACCCTGTCTCTACTAAAAATACAAAAAAACAAACAAACAAACAAAAAATTAGCCAGGCATGGCGATGTGCGCCTGTAATCCCAGCTACTCGGGACGCGGAGGCAGGAGAATCGTGTGAACCTGGGAGGCGGAGGTTACAGTGAGCTGAGATCGCAACACTGCACTCCAGCCTGGGCAACAAGAGAGACTCCGTCTCAAAAAAATAATAATAATAAAAACAAACAAATAAAAAACAAGGTTCAGCACAGGATAGCACCTGAATCAATGCACATCCAAGGCAAATGGTTTTTCTCCTAAAAACTCACTGGGCATGGTGGCTCATGCCTGTAATCCCAGCACTGTGGGAGGCTGAGGCAGGGTGGACCCTGAGGTTAAGAGATCGAGACCATCCTGGCCAACTCAGTGAAACCCTGTCTCCACTGAAAATACAAAAAAAATTAGCTGGGCGTGGTGGTGCATGCCTCTAGTCCCAGCTACTCAGGAGGCTGAGGCAGGAGAATCGCTTGGACCCAGAGGGTGGAGGTTGCAGTGAACCAAGATCGCGCCACTGCATTCCAGCCTGGCAACAGAGCAAGACACCGTGTCAAAACAAAACAAAAAACAGCAAAAGAACCGCGAGACTGACTTCTACACAACAATATTTTTGACAAAAATTCTTTCTATTTAATTGTCTTCCTGGTATGGATCTCAAGTTGTTTCTAAACAATTATGCCTTCAGCAGGCAGTAAGACACGGCCGTCATTTCCCCCCGTGGATGGGCACAGCTTCAGTGGCTCATGTTCAGTCAGCCAAAAGTGGCTGCCAGGAACCAGTGCTGGGAGCTCTGGGTCTCCATTCTCTGCTCCAGCCACTAAATGGCCTTTCATGTCAAGCGCCTTTCATTTGCAGAGCAGCAAAGATACCATGAACAGTCATTTAGCTCTAACCTCAAGCATCTTTACAATTCTATTCCAAATCCCCAAAAGATCAGACAAATATTCTTGTTTTTCCACGGCTAACACTCACGACTAAGGATCTCTAAACAAAACTTTGACGGGACCAATAAGGCTTTCGTCCATATCAGCTTCCTTATAGCATGACCCATCATGACCTCCCTACAACACTCCTTCTTGTGGACTCACTATACAGGTTCTCCCTGACTCCATCATACAAATAATCCATGCTTATTGTAAAAATGTCAGTAGCACCTACAAAACTGCATGATATACAAATATGAACCTTCCTCCTCATCCTCCCCGCTTCGACTCACTTCATACCGAGACAGTAGGAACTATTTGGTGTGTATCTTTCTAGGCATTTTCCAGGTAAGCATGGACACCGTGTAGAACGTTTGTGTTTCTTTCTTCCTTTTTTTAAACAGAAGCAGAATCCCACTATATACTATTCTGTGCTTTTGTTGATCACATAACAATATGCTGCAGATATCTTCTCACAGTAAATAGTCATACTCATGTACACACACACACACACACACACACTACCTCCTTTACAGAATTGCTCTAATATCTTGCCTTATCTTATAAAACGAGCTTTGTCTTTTGTTCTAGATCAACATGATCAAAGCATTAATTTGCTCCATAAGTTAAAAAATTATTTTTGCACGTTATCAAGTTTTTTTTGTTGTTGTTCTTTATTTTAATTCAAGATTTAAGCGGTTCTCCTGTCCAGCCTCCCAAGTTCAAGAGATTCTCCTGTCTCAGCCTCCCAAGTAGCTGGGATTACAGGTATGTGCCATCATGCCCAGCTAATTTTTGTATTTTTAGTGGAGACGGGGGTTTCACCATGTTGGCCAGGCTGGTCTCAAACTCCTGACCTAAGGTGATCCACACGCCTTGGTCTCCCAAAGTGCTAGAATTACAGGTGTGAGCCACTGCACCTGGCCTCTTTTTTTTTTGTTTTGTTTTGTTTTGTTTTGTTTTTGAGATGGAGTTTCGCTCTGTAGCCCAGGGAGTTTAGCAGCTCAATCTTGGCTCACTGCAGCCTGCGCCGCCCAGGCTCAAGCAGTTCTCCCGCCTCAGCCTCCCAAGTAGCTGGGATTACAGGAACGCACCACCACACCTGGCTAATTTTTGTATTTTTAGTAGAGACGGGGTTTCTCCATGTTGGCCAGGTTGGTCTCCAACTCCTGACCTCAGGTGATCCGCCTGCCTCTGCCTCCCACAAGTGCTGGGATTACAGGTGTGAGCCACCGTGCCTGGCTGGTTCCAACTTTTTCAAACCAGGGTTGGTTCACTTGTAATAATTCTGAAAAGAAAGTGAATCTAAATGGCCCTGTGTTGAATCCAGCTCTTGGTGATAACTGGAGACTTCTCACCCCAGGGCTTCCCCAGTCCGGGACTAGGAATCACTGTGGCTGCAATTTCTGGCTTCTCCACAGCCTGCACGTCACAATCATGGCACGGAACAAAGAGGCCCTCTGAGAGCAGGGGTCCTTCTCACAAAGCCAACTGGGCGCCTGAGAGGTTCTGATGTCCTGTTTTCCTAGAAACTGGATCAGGAGCAGCTGCAATTGGAGGAAGAACAGGGGGAGAAGGAAGCGATGGAAGAAGATGAGGAGGAGGAAGATGAGAAGGCAGAGGAGAAACAGGAAGAGGGGAATGAGGAGGAGAAAGAGGGAGCAAAGGGGGAGGAGAAACAGGAAGAAGAGGAGGAGAGGGAAGAGAAGAGATGGAGGAGGAAGAGATGAGGAGGTAGAGATGGAGAAGGAAGAGGAGGAGGAGGAGGAAGAGATAAAGAGGAAGAGAGGAAGAGATGGAGGAGGAGGAAGAGATGGAGGAGGAGGAAGAGGAAGAGATGGAGGAGGAGGAGGAAGAGATGGAGGAGGAGGAGGAAGAGATGGAGGAGGAGGAGGAAGAGATGGAGGAGGAGGAA